>CM068344.1:3637511-3717511 GCA_034769755.1 Odontamblyopus lacepedii | reverse complement strand
AGAGTCCAGTCTCCTATAGACCGTATAGAAAAGGGGGTGTGTCCCTAATAACCGGCACAGATACAGATGGAGGAGAAAAAGTTGGGGAAACGCGCGGTTACCGGGGGGAAAGTACAGAGTAGGGCTTTAAATCCACGTGGGCACTCACAGTCTCAAAGCTCCGGGGGGGTCCTGGTCTCCATGGTGAATCTGCAAAAACCCCAAAAACCAAAAGCAGCAAAAGACGTCCTCCTCTTCTCTCCGTCTTTCTCTCCTCCTGCTTTACCTTCTCTCTCTCTCCTCTCTCTCTTTCTGTGCTCTTTCCCCACCTCTCTCTGCTCCCTCCTTTCTCTGTATCTCCTCTTTTTCTGCGCCGATCTCTCCCTCCTCCTTTTCCTTCTGTACTTTACTTTCTCTCTCCCTCTTCTCAGATCTTTCTCTCCTCCTATTTAACTCTCTCTCTCCCCTCTGATCTCTCCCCTCTGATCTCTCTCTCTCCTTCTCTCCCTCTCCTTCTCTCTCTTTGCCCCTCCTCTCTCTCTCTCTCCTCCTCCTCCCTCTCTTTACTCTCTCTCCACTCCTATATTTTTTCTTTCTCTCTCCTTCTCTCTCTCTCTTCTGACATCTTCTCTCTCTCTCTTTCTGTCCTCTCTTCCTCCATCTTTCCCAACTCTCTCTCTGCTCCCTCCTTTTTCTATACCTACCTCTTTTTCTGCTCTGATATCCCTCTTTACCCTTTCCCTCTCTCTTTACTCTCTCTCCTCTTTCTCCTCCTCTCTCTCCCTCTCTCTCTCAATCACCTCCACCTCTCACTCTCTCTCCTCTCCTACTTTATTTTCTCTCTCCTCTGATCTCCCTCTCCTCTTCCTCTCCCTCTCCTTCCTCTCTCTCTCTCCCTCGCTTTCTCATTCCTCTCTCCCCCTACATTACTTTCTCTCTCCTCTCTCTCTCCCTCCTCCTTTTCCTTCTCTACTCTCTCTCTCCTCTCTGATCTCTCTTTCTCCTCCCTCTCTCTCTCCTCCTCTCCCTCTTTTTCTCTCTCTTTGCCCCTCCTCCCTCTCTTTACTCTCTCTCTACTCCTACATATTGTCTTTCTCTCTCTCCTTCTCTCTCTCTTCTGACCTCTTTTTCCTCTCTCTTTCTGTCCTCTCTTCCTCCATCTTTCCCAACTCTCTCTCTGTTCCCTCCTTTCTCTATACCTCGTCTTTTTCTGCTCTGATCTCCCTCCCCTCTCTCTTTTTCTCCTTCTCTTTACTCTCTCTTTCTCTTTATTCGCTCTCTCTCCTCTCCCTCCGGTTACTCTCCCTCTCTTCTCAGATCTTTCTCTCCTCCCATTTTACTCTCTCTTTCTCCTTCCTCTCTCCCCCTACTTTACTTTTTTCTCTCTCTCTCCCTCTCTCTTTCTCGTATTTTACTCTCTCTCTCTTCTGATCTCTCTTTCTCCTCCCTTTATCCCTCTCTCTCTCCACTCCATTTTCTCTCTCTCTGATCTCTTTTTTGTCTCTTTCTTTCTTCTCTCCCTCTCTCTTTCTCTTTACTCTCGCTCCCCTCCTACTTTACTTTCTCTCTCTGATCTCCCTCTCCCTCTCTTTACTTTCTCTCTCCCTCTTCTCAGATCTTTCTCTCCTCCTATTTTACTCTCTCCTTTGATTTCTCTTTCTCCTCCCTCTATCCCGCCTCTCTTCACCTACATTACATTTTCTCTTTTTCCTTTCTCTCTCCCCTCCCTCTCTCCTTCTATTTCACTCTCTCTCCTCTAATCACTTTTTCTCCTCCTCTCTCTCTCCCTTCTCTCTCTCTTACCTTTCCCCCTCCCACCCCCACTCTTTTTCTCTCCTTCTCCTCCTCCTCATCTCTCTCTCCTCCTTCTCTTTTTACTCTCTCTCGACTCCTACTTCACTTTCTTTCTCCCTCTCCTCCTCCTCCTCCTCCTCTTTTTTCTTTCTCTCTTTCATCCTCTCTCCCTCTTCCCCCACTGCTGCTCCCTCCTTTCTTTATACCTCCTCTTTTTCTGCTCTGATCTCCCTCCTCTCTCTTTCTCTTTCTCTCCCTCTCTCTCAATCCCCTCCTCCTCTCTCTCTCCTCCTCTCTTCTTCTCTCTCTATCCTTTCTCCTCCAGCCCCCTTTCTTTTTCTCTCCTTGTCCTCCTCTCTCTTCTCCTCTCCCTCTCTTTACTCTCTCCCCCCTACTTTACTTTCTCTCTCTCTCTCTGTCTCTCTCTTTCTCTTATTTTCCTCTCTCTTCTGATCTCTCTTTCCTCTCTTTCTTTCTGTCCTCTCTCCCTCTCTCTTTCTCTCTCCTCTGATCTCCCTCTCCTCTTCCTCTCTTCCTCTCCCTCTCTTTACTCTCTCTCCCTCTCTTTCTCATTCTCCCCCTACATTACTTTCTCTCTCCTCTCTCTCCCTCCTCCTTTTCCTTCTCTACTTTAGAAGATCTTTCTCTCCTCCTGTTTTACTCTCTCTCTTTCTTCTCTCTCTCTGTCTCCTCCTCCTCCCTCTCTTTACTCTCTCTCCACTCCTATATTTTTTCTTTCTCTCTCTCCTTCTCTCTCTCTTCTGACCTCTTTTTCCCCTCTCTTTCTGTCCTCTCTTCCTCCATCTTTCCCAACTCTCTCTCTCTGCTCCCTCCTTTCTCTATACCTCCTCTTTTTCTGCTCTGATCTCCCTCCTCCTCTCTCCTTTTCTCTTTCTCTTGACTCTCTCTTTCTCTCTTTTCCTCCCTTTATTCCTTCTCTCTCCCTACATTAGTTTCTCTCTCTCCTCTTTCTCCTTTTTCTCCTCTCTCTTTCTGTCTCTCTCCATCTCTCTATCTTGATTCACTCCTCCCCCTTTCTCTCTCTCCTCCTCCCTCTCTCCTCCTCTCTCCACCCTCTCTCCTCCTCTCTCCTCTCCTCTCTCCTCCCTCTCTCCTCTCTGTTTCTTTCTTTCTCTCCCTTTCTTTCATTCTATCTTTCTCTCCTCTCTCCTCCCTCTCTCCTCCCTCTCTCCTCACTCCTCTCCTTTCTCCTCCCTCTCTCCTCTCCTTTTCCTCCCTCTCTCCCCCCTCTCTCCTCTCGGTTTCTTTCTTTCTCTCGCTTTCTTTCATTCTTTCTTTCTCTCCTCTCTACTCCCTCTCTCCTCTCTTCCCTCTCTCTCCTCCCTCTCTCCTCTCTCTCCTCCCTCTCCTCTCTCCTCTCCTCTCTCTCCTCTCCTCTCCTTTCTACTCCCTCTCGCCTCTCTTCCCTCTCTCTCCTCTCCTCTCTCTCCTCCCTCTCCTCTCCTCTCTACTCCCTCTCTCCTCTCTTCCCTCTCTCTCCTCCCCTCTCTCTCCTCCCTCTCCTCTCTACTCTCCTCTCTCTCCTCTCCTCTCTACTCCCTCTCGCCTCTCTTCCCTCTCTCTCCTCTCCTCTCTCTCCTCCCTCTCCTCTCTCCTCTCCTCTCTCCTCTCCTCTCTACTCCCTCTCTTCCCTCTCACTCCTCTCCTCTCTTCCCTTTCTCTCCTCTCTCTCCTCCCTCTCCTCTCTCCTCTCCTCTCTCTCCTCCCTCTCCTCTCTCCTCCCTCTCTCTCCTCTCCTCTCTCTCCTCTCTCTCCTCTCTACTCCCTCTCGCCTCTCTTCCCTCTCTCTCCTCTCCTCTCTCCGCCCTCTCTCCTCCCTCTCCTCTCTCCTCTCCTCTCTACTCCCTCTCTCCTCTCTTCCCTCTCTCTCCTCTCTCTCCTCTCTCCTCCCTCTCTCCTCCCTCTCCTCTCTCCTCTCCTCTCTCCTCCCTCTCTCCTCCCTCTCCTCTGTCCTCTCCTCTCTACTCCCTCTCGCCTCTCTTCCCTCTCTCTCCTCTCCTCTCTCTCCTCTCTCCTCTCCTCTCTCTCCTCCCTCTCCTCTCTCCTCTCTCCTCTCTTCCCTCTCTCTCCTCTCTCTCCTCTCTCCTCCCTCTCTCCTCCCTCTCTCCTCCCTCTCCTCTCTCCTCTCTCTCCTCTCTCCTCTCCTCTCCTCTCTCTCCTCCCTCTCCTCTCCTCTCTCCTCCCTCTCTCCTCCCTCTCTCCTCCCTCTCCTCTCTCCTCTCCTCTCTACTCCCTCTCTCCTCTCTTCCCTCTCTCTCCTCTCCTCTCCTCTCTACTCCCTCTCTCTTCTCTTCCCTCTCTCTCCTCCCTCTCTCCTCTCTCTCCTCCCTCTCCTCTCCTCTCTCCTCCCTCTCTCCTCCCTCTCCTCTCTCCTCTCCTCTCTACTCCCTCTCTCCTCTCTCTCCTCTCTCTCTCCCTCTCCTCTCCTCTCTCTCCTCTCGCTCCTCTCTCTACTCCCTCTCCTCTCCTCTCTCTCCTCTCCCCTCCTCTCCTCTCTCTCTCTCCTCTCTCTCCTCCCTCTCCTCTCTCCTCCCTCTCTCCTCCCTCTCTCCTCCCTCTCCTCTCTCCTCTCCTCTCTACTCCCTCTCTCCTCTCTTCCCTCTCTCTCCTCTCCTCTCCTCTCCTCTCTACTCCCTCTCTCCTCTATCCCTCTCTCTCCTCTCTCTCCTCTCCTCCCTCTCCTCTCTCCTCTCCTCTCTCTCCTCTCTCCTCTCTTCCCTCTCTCTCCTCCCTCTCCTCTCCTCTCTTCCAGATCTGTTTCTGCTTCCGTGTTGTTCCCAAACCGCACACGGAGCAGCTGGTGCAGATTATATGAAACCTTTAAAACTTTCGTGTAAAACATGATAATAGTTTGACATTTTCATGACTTTTGAGTCGAGTCCAAATCAAACAGACGTCTGCCTCCCTCCGTCAAACACAAATCTTAAACGTGAAATCTAAAATATAAAGATCTTAAGTGCGTTTTAGTCGAGTGCGGAGATAAAATTCGCATGAGTTAATTTTACAACACAAAACTCTGTCATCCGCGGGGATCGAACTCACGGCGCAACTACGAAAAAACTCCCTTTCCCAGAGAGCACAAAACAAGATGGACGACCAGAAAACTTCCCTGTACCACGTTCGCTTGGATTTTTTCCCCCCTTTTATACAAATTTAATGCAATGCAGACCTTAAAAAAATGGACATTGTCACTGTAAATTTCTTAAGCAACGATAGAAAAATAAACAGGCTATATATTAAAACGAATTATAGCATTTTACATGCGAGTTCTTTTCTTTTTCTTTTTTAAATTATTTTTATTTCTTATTTTTTGTATTTAGTATTTTTATTATAATTTTTTATTTATAATTTTTGTATTTTATTTATTTTGTATTATTTGTATTATTTTTTAAATTTTTATTTATTTACAATTTTTTGTAATTTATTTATTCAGGATTATTTTTTATTATTATTTAAGAAATGATAGAAAAACTACTACAGAGACTACATATAAAAACTAATTTTAACATTTTACCCAGTGAGTACTTTTATTTTATTTTTTAAATTATTATTAATAATTTTTATTTATTATTTTTTGCATTTTATTTACTTTTTTATTATTATTTTATTATATTTATATTTTCTTTCTATTTTATTTATTTTGTATTAGTTTTATTATTATTTAAGTGACGTTAGAAAAATAAAGACTCAATATAAAAACAAATAACATTTTACACAGTGAGTTCTTTTATTATTTTTTATTTATTATGTTAATGTATTATTTATTATTTATTCAGTATTATTTTTATTATTATTTAAGCAATGTTAGAAAAATAAACTAATTATAACATTTTACACGGTGAGTTCTTTTATTTTTCTTTTATTATGATTATGTATTATTTTTATGTGTTTATTATTTCTTGTATTTTATTTATCTTGTATTATTTTATTTTATTTTATCCGTGGATGAGTTGTCGACGCATGGTTAGTTTTGGTTGGCCATTTTTACGTTTCGACCGTAAAACGCGTGACGTAAAAATGGCCAACCAAAACACTTCGCAAAAAGTGTGTCTTACTTCGCTGCAAGGCTTTAAAACTGTCATGCGTCTGTCCTGGAAACCCCGAATTGCAATTTTAAACCAGATTTAACTCCGAAAATGGACGAAAACGCGTCGAAATCACTGGTTAAGCTGACTCAGGAGGGAGACCTCGCGTCTTTGGAGAAACGTGTCGGCTCGTTGGACGTCGCGTCGGTGCAGACTGCGATTAACGAACATTTTGGACGATCCGGGGACACTTTAATGCACTACGCGGCCAGACACGGGCATTTACACGTCGTTAAATATCTGCACGAGCTGGGCGTGCGTGTGGAAGTTTACAATAACGACTACAAGAGGCCACTACACGAAGCTGCGTCAATGGGACACCTGGAATGCGTGAACTATTTGCTGGAAAACGGAGCCAAAGTGGATAGTTTGAAGAAATCGGACTGGTAATGCGAATTTTAAAGCGTATTTTGGCGGATGTTAGCTATAAATATGCTAGGCTAACGGGTTAGCATTATCTCCCTTCGATAGCTCAGTTGGTAGAGCGGAGGACTGTAGGCGGAAATCCGGTAATCCTTAGGTCGCTGGTTCGAATCCGGCTCGAAGGAGATTTCTTTTTTGCGCTTTTTTTTTAACAGTACAGGGTGACCAGACCTCGTTATTTACCCAAAAACTGATTTGTGATTTGTTTTTGTACAAGAAATGTCCCACGTGGCCCTAGTTTGGACCAATTTGATCTGAACTAGGACTAAACCAGGTCTAAACAGGATTAAAGTAGATAAAGTAGGCGCTATATCGGGTCCAAACCAGGACTAAACTAGGGCTAAAATAGAACTATATCAGGGCTAAACCTGGTTTAAATCAGGTCTTAACTAGGACTAAACCAGGACTAGTTCAGGTCTAAACTATGACTAAACAAGTAGTACATAAGGTCTATTTCAGGTCTAAACCAGGTCTAAACTAGGTCTTAACTAGTGGTAAACCAGGTCTATTTCAGGTCTAAACCAGGTCTTAACAAGGACTAAACCAGGACTATTTTAGGTCTGAACTAGGCCTAACCCACTACTATATCAGATCTAAACTAGGACTAGACCAGGACTATATCAGATCTAAACTAGAGCTAAACCAGGACTATATCAGGTCTAAACCAGGACTAAACTTGGGCTAAAATAGAATTATATCAGGGCTAAATCAGGACTATTTCAGGTCTAAACCAGGTCTAAGTGAGGACTAAACAAGGCCTATTTCAGGTCTAAACCAGGACTAAACTAGGGCTAAAATAGAACTATATCAGGTCTAAATCAGGGCTAAACCAGAGGAGCATAAATTGCATTTGTTTAGCCACAATTTTATTTATACCAACCGTCCCAACCCGGCTGTGTCCCAGGTTTTAATTTGGAATATCTGGTCACTCTACACCAGTATAAATTAAGATATGTTGAATTTTTACAGATATTATTGTCAGTATGTGTTGGAAAGAAAAGCAGGAGATGTTTTGGTGTGAAGGTTTAGCTGTGGAGACTAAATGAGGCTCATGAAACAGCGACATGTGGACTCCATCTAGTGGTCTAACGGCTAACTGCTACTAAAAATACATGATGATAAATGTGCATTTCCAGATTTTCAACATTAAAAACTGGGACATACCTGAGTTGGGGTGATTGGTTATAATAAAATTGCAAAAAGAGTGTGTAATTAGGACATTGTGATTGCAATTGAGTGAACTTTTTAACCTCCTGGCAATTTCCAAGCACAGTTTTCTGTATTTAAACAAAAACATTTGACAATATATTACCTTTAATTAGCAAATTGTTCACAAATTGAGACTTTTGGGGCATTTTTTGTATTAAACTTGGACAAATTAATAGTTTGGATACATTTGCTTGAGACTTGTTTCTATGGATACGTCATCGCTCTGCCTAAAATGTTCCACATTGTGACATTAAACGGCTCTACTTTTATATTTATTCAGTTACAGGTGGTTTTATAGCTCAAAAACACCTAGAAAAACAGGCGTTCTGTCTGTGAGCGGGGTCGCCTCTCCACAGATCTGACCTGTAGCTCAGTCTGGTTTGGTCTCCGTGAAGATGGAATGGTTTAAAGCCACACTGCGGAACATTCCAGACAAAGCAATAGTATCTCCATGGAGAAAACCAGAAAATTTACACAATGAACCTTTATTGTCTATTTTTTGGTATTTTTCTTTAATCAGACAAATAACACACAAATAATAATAATAATCATCCTACTACTACTACTACTACTACTACTACTACTACTACTACTACTGCTACTACTACTACTACTACTACTACTAATAATAATAATATATCAGATCTAAACTAGGCCTAACCCAGGACTATATCAGGTCTAAACTAGGCCTTACCCAGGACTATATCAGGTCTAAACTAGGCCTTATCCAGGACTATATCAGGTCTAAACTAGGCCTTACCCAGGACTATATCAGATCCAAACTAGGCCTTATCCAGGACTATATCAGGTCTAAACTAGGCCTTATCCAGGACTATATCAGATCTAAACTAGGCCTTATCCAGGACTATATCAGGTCTAATCCAGGACTATATCAGATCCAAACTAGGCCTTATCCAGGACCATATCAGATCTAAACTAGGCCTTATCCAGGACTATATCAGATCTAAACTAGGCCTTATCCAGGACTATATCAGATCTAAACTAGGCCTTATCCAGGACTATATCAGATCTAAACTAGGCCTAACCCAGGACTATATCAGATCTAAACTAGGCCTTATCCAGGACTATATCAGATCTAAACTAGGCCTTATCCAGGACTATATCAGATCTAAACTAGGCCTTACCCAGGACTATATCAGATCTAAACTAGGCCTTATCCAGGACTATATCAGATCTAAACTAGGCCTTACCCAGGACTATATCAGATCTAAACTAGGCCTTACCCAGGACTATATCAGATCTAAACTAGGCCTTATCCAGGACTATATCAGATCTAAACTAGGCCTTACCCAGGACTATATCAGATCTAAACTAGGCCTTATCCAGGACTATATCAGATCTAAACTAGGCCTTATCCAGGACTATATCAGATCTAAACTAGGCCTTACCCAGGACTATATCAGATCTAAACTAGGCCTTACCCAGGACTATATCAGGTCTAAACTAGGCCTTATCCAGGACTATATCAGGTCTAAACTAGGCCTTATCCAGGACTATATCAGATCTAAACTAGGCCTTATCCAGGACTATATCAGATCTAAACTAGGCCTTACCCAGGACTATATCAGGTCTAAACTAGGCCTTATCCAGGACTATATCAGATCTAAACTAGGCCTTACCCAGGACTATATCAGGTCTAAACTAGGCCTTATCCAGGACTATATCAGGTCTAAACTAGGCCTTATCCAGGACTATATCAGGTCTAAACTAGGCCTTATCCAGGACTATATCAGGTCTAAACTAGGCCTTATCCAGGACTATATCAGATCTAAACTAGGCCTTATCCAGGACTATATCAGGTCTAAACTAGGCCTTATCCAGGACTATATCAGGTCTAAACTAGGCCTTATCCAGGACTATATCAGATCTAAACTAGGCCTTATCCAGGACTATATCAGATCTAAACTAGGCCTAACCCAGGACTATATCAGGTCTAAACTAGGCCTTATCCAGGACTATATCAGGTCTAAACTAGGCCTTACCCAGGACTATATCAGATCTAAACTAGGCCTTACCCAGGACTATATCAGGTCTAAACTAGGCCTTACCCAGGACTATATCAGATCTAAACTAGGCCTTACCCAGGACTATATCAGGTCTAAACTAGGCCTTACCCAGGACTATATCAGATCTAAACTAGGCCTTACCCAGGACTATATCAGGTCTAAACTAGGCCTTATCCAGGACTATATCAGGTCTAAACTAGGCCTTATCCAGGACTATATCAGATCTAAACTAGGCCTTATCCAGGACTATATCAGGTCTAAACTAGGCCTTATCCAGGACTATATCAGGTCTAAACTAGGCCTTACCCAGGACTATATCAGGTCTAAACTAGGCCTTATCCAGGACTATATCAGATCTAAACTAGGCCTTACCCAGGACTATATCAGATCTAAACTAGGCCTTACCCAGGACTATATCAGGTCTAAACTAGGCCTTATCCAGGACTATATCAGATCTAAACTAGGCCTTACCCAGGACTATATCAGGTCTAAACTAGGCCTTACCCAGGACTATATCAGGTCTAAACTAGGCCTAACCCAGGACTATATCAGATCTAAACTAGGCCTTACCCAGGACTAGATCAGATCTAAACTAGGACTAGACCAGTGACAGACGTAGCTCACAGGAGTCCATTTTACGTAACCTTAAAATAATTCTGAAAGATTTTACCAAAGCCATCTCTCACTTTTGTTTATTAGAGTAATGTTTGTTGATTACATCCCAGGTGAATTGTAGTCCTGTATCTGATGTGGCGCTGTGCTCCAGGACGCCCCTGATGATGGCGTGCACCCGCAGAAGCCTCCCCGTGATCGAGCGGCTCCTGGGCCACGGGGCCGAGCTGAGCCTGAAGAACAAAGATGGCTGGAGCGCATTCCACGTGGCCGCCAGAGAGGGCAGCGGCGAGGTGGTGCTGCTGCTGCTCCGACGCTCCGAGCAGGTGTGGAGGACGCAGAGCAAGACCGGACGCACGCCGCTACACACAGCAGGTGGGGTGGCATCTGTGTGAGGTCATGTGTGAAAGGAAAAAATATATATCCAGTGAACTCTGGTTTATCGCAGGGGTCGCGTTCCAAAAAGAAGGCCAAATCCGTGAAGTATCAGCTTTATTTTTTACAATTATTCTACAATACAATACTGAACTATAGAATGAAACCAAAGATCAAAACCTGTTTTCAGGCCCAGGCATTTGTTTAAGAAATAAAAATATAAAAGTTTTCTTACAAATAACTATGATAGTTTTTAAAAAATACTGTAAAAGAATAATTTTAATAATGAATAGGAGGTTGGACATTGTGACTCTGACTGAGCCTCTACGTCCTGACTCCTGTAGCGTCTTTTTCTGTCGTCCTTATGTTATTTTCCTCCTTCTTTATTGAACAAACTGAAGATTAATTTATTCCGTAATGGCGTCTACAGCCACAAAGCTTCTACCTTCCTTCAGCATGTAATAATAATAATAATAAATTTTATTTATAATGCACTTTACATTTGACAGCAAATCTCAAAGTGCTACAGTGCAAAAAAGAGACTTTAAAAACAAAGACAATAAAAATCAATATAGCATGTTTCACTTTTTCTGCGATAGTTTGCATCTTCCTCTGCCTTTTGCCTTTGTCGGTGCAGAACGTTTCCTCGACATTGTGGGTGGAGATCTCACTGTGGCAGTGAGTCTGTCAAGGCAACAAACTAGTGTAGTGATGGGGGCAAGTTCTGAACTTCCACGTAAAACGCCAATTTGCTTCACACTGAAGAAGCTTAACTCCACTTTAACCCATCTGACAACAGCCACGAGTCTAACAAACAAAACGCTCTGCCTGGTTCACTCATTAGTGTCTGGAAACGTTAGAAAACAACTTTATAAGCAGCCTTACACTTCCCTCTGTTGATTTCCCACTGCACAGGCCAAAGCCCAAAAGACTCTATTGTCGACTCCAGAAGCAACAAGTGAGAATCGACTACTGACGGAGAAGAAGAAGAGAAACTGAAAGTTGTTGAAAGAAAATGGTTTGGGAATGTATTTTTTTGCGTTTTTCAAAAAATATAATTCACTCGTAAATAAATGGGATCGGTGATCGAGTCTTTTGGGCTTTAGCAACAGAGGGAAGTGTAAGGCGCTTATAAAGTTGTTTTCTAACGTTTCCAGACACTAATGAGTGAACCAGGCAGAGCGTTTTGTTTGTTAGACTCGTGGCTGTTGTCAGATGGGTTAAAGTGGTGTTAAGCTTCTTCAGTGTGAAGCAAATTGGTGTTTTATGTGGAAGTTAAGAACTTGTCCCCATCACTACACTAGTTTGTTGCCTTGACAGACTCACTGCCACAGTGAGATCTCCACCGAGGAAACACTGATCTGTGCCGTTTTTTGGCTTCTGACAGAATTCCACCACCAAGATTTTTTTTTTTGTCAAATATACAGCCTTAAATGCAAGTCTGAGGGCTGAAAAAAGTAGAATCATAATCATTAATTTGACGGGTCAGAACTGGCAAATCGTAAAAGTGCTATTACTTAAGTTACATTATGTCGCTTGCATTGTCTCCATGGGGTTTTATTCTGTGTAAAAGCTGCTCACCCTGTAGTTTAGACGTTTAAACGTGTTCTGAAATGCCTGGGATTCTTGCGTTAGTTTATCAGTTCATGTTTCAGCCGTTATCTAATCACAACTAATAATAGTAATCCTTCTAGCCCAAATAAATCCAGATGTTTTGCTCTGAAGTGGGGTCGTTCATGTTGAAGATAAACAGTGACCTCTTCTTTCTTTTAAGCATTTTCTTTTTTTCTCTTTGCGTGACAAACCTCCACATAACGTTCTTGTCGGTAACGTGCGTTTCTTTACAGCGCTGCACGGTTGTGAAGAAGTGGTCAAAATATTGCTGGAAAGGTAAGAGGAAGTGGGTTAAAGGAACTGTTTCAGTGCAGTACAGTTTGTTTGGCTTATTTTAAGTCTAAATATTAATCAGATAAAATGACAGTATATATCTTATACATGACCCTCTGGTTTAGACCTGAAATAGACCTGATATAGTCCTGGTTTAGTCCTAGTTTAGACCTGGATTAGACCTAGATTAGACCTGGTTTAGATCTTAAATAGTGCCAGAAACAAATGTGACATCAGGTCCAATGTTTTTGTAATTCAGAATAAACCAGTATTACCATTGTTATTAACTCTTAACTCCCATAAAGACGAGTTAAAAGTTATATTTGATTTGAACACTGCAAATTTCTCTGATCTGGCCAAGATTTTAAAACTTATATCAGGTTATTCGTCTTGTATCGACTTGTTATCGACTTACTAGTTCAGAGACGCTTCATTCTCGTCGAGAGGTCGTTTATTTGAAGAGAACTCGTTAAGTAAAATGATCTGTCCATGCAGCAAGATAATTTCACTACTTTTAAGTTATTTTCTGATGGATTTAAGTGTTTATAGCCACTTGCAAGACCTACAACATCGTATACGATACCGAGGAATATGTTTTCTATAACCGCGCAGAACTTTCTAACCGTAAAAGACAGAAACTTCCTTTTCCCCTCTGAAAGTGCAGACACAGAGGTTTCTGTACATTTCTGCGGCTTTATCCTACGTCACACTCACGCTGTGTGATGACGTGAGCAAAACGAGTGTCCAATAGGAACTTTGTTTTCCCCAAACTCATGCGCTCCGTCCATTTTGATCGAGCCAAACTTTGCCAAAGAGTGAAGTGAGTCAAGATGGTCGACTCCTCTGACTGTGTGTGTTTATAACCAGTGAAAAAGTCGCTCTAAGTGGAGTTTATTCTCAAATAAATGTAAAATTACACATCTTGGTGTGTGTAATTGCGCATCTCTTTCTATTTTTATTTAAAGGTTTATTTCAGTCCAAATGAACAAATCCAAATGTAATTTCCTTCATGGAAATGCAGAAGTGCTGTGGCTCTGGCCCTGGACCTGACAGGAGCTGTTTCCAGGACTGGACCAGGAAAGTCATGGAGCCACTGCACTTTTTTTGTTTTTAGGGCAATAAGGAGATTTTTAGTTTACTTACAGACTTGATATTCTGCATTTTTGTAGCTAAGGCCCTAAATTAAGCATTTTTTATGTCCAAAAATTTGTTTATACATGTTTATACAATGCTGTGTGTTTTGTATAAAAGAGTGTGAATTTTATTTTCAGTTTTTTTTCATCTCTATTCCTGGTCCTGTAGCTTTTATCACAGCCTCATGACACAACTACAGCAGCAGATTGTGAAATAACAGGTTGGACTGAACAAAAGGAGGTAGAACACTTCATTAGGGGTAAAAGGGGCAGTTTTAAAAGCAAAATTAAGAAAAAAATCCAGGCGAGGAGAAATGTACTAAAACTGCCCTCAGGTCTTCTAGGATTATAGCTTAAGTTTTTTTGGCGTTTACCTCAAATGTGTTGACAGTGCACAGAAAGGTCAAGTTTATGAAATTTAAAAAGCCTCTCCTGTTTGTTAGTTTTCAGTTTTCTTTGTTGCAGGTGTGAGTACGAGCCGGACCAGAGCGACAGCTGTGGGGTCACTCCGCTCATGGACGCGCTGAGGAACGGACACATATCTGTGGCTAAACTACTGTTAGAAAAGCACCAGGTCAAACAAGAATAAATAATAATCATACATTTATATACAGAATGCTACCATAAAACAGGAACTTTAAAAACAATACTAGCTGCTAAATACTAAAAGCATCAACAGTGAGCTTTTTCTAACTAAAAAAACTCTTTAGATCGGCTTTAAAAGAGTCCAGGCTCTGTGCGAAAACAAACTCATTCACAAATACGGATGAGCAATTATTGAAAACATGGTACTAGAAGCCATCAATATTCCATGGGGTGTGATGCTAAACTGGAGACTCTACTCCAGAGGTGTCAAACTCATTTTGGTCCGGGGGCCGTATACAACCTACTTTGATCCCAAAGGGGCCGGATTGGAAAACTCCATTCTCTGTTCAAGTTATTGTATTTTTCGCCGTGTTGTGTCTCATAGTGGCGTTTATATTCCTCCTTTATATTTATATTCCTTGAGCACCGCCACTTGTTGCAAACACACCAAGCGTACAGGTTTCCCATTCACCTCCGTGAAAAAGAAGAATTAGTAAATTTTTCTTGGAAAATCCTGCACTCAGCTCCACTTTTCTTATTTTTGACACTTTGCTGATGAGGGCGTCATGGTCACAGTCAAAACGATCGTCCTTTAAGAGCGTTTGGAAAGAGGCGAGTCTTCATTTGTGCTGCTCTGGTGGGAGGCGGCCACACCCAGAAGCACTGGAGATGCTGCTATGCTAAGGGGCGTCGAAAATTACCAGAAAAATCTGAAAATTTTACATATTTTAAGAGAAAATCAGCCGAGGGCCAGATTAAAGGTCTTGGAGGGCCAGATCTGGCCCCCGGGCCGCATGTTTGACACCTGTGCTCTACTCGGTCTGAAGCTCTGTTAATCAAGTTTAGGCTTTAATCTGAGTTTTATTTTAACGTTATAGTCACAGTGTTTTTCGCAATAGCTTCAGACCCATTATTCAGCCCCAAAAACATGATTGTTGTCAACTGAAATTACTTTAAACTGTAAGATTAATTTGACAATGGCCACGTTTACATGTTTTTTTATTCCGAATGAATTGTTCTGAATTAAATAGTTCAGAATTAAAATATTCTTCTTTGAGTTTACATGGAAATAATAATTCTGAATTGAGGTTTCCATGGAAAACAGGTTAAATGGCCTTTATTTAATTCCTCTCAGCGTCTGGGGGTTGGGAAGGGTTCTGATTGGACAGCGACACAAACGTATTTCTGTCTTTTGGGAAGAAAACCCACACTTCAGCTGCTCCTGGATTTTCTGTCATCTCGGTTTGTCGTTTCGACGCCGACACAAACACGATCCAAACTTTTCCCGCGGTCGTTCCGGTGATAATGAAGCAGCAGCTGGAGAATTCTCTCCTCACGCTTTACGTCTGTGAGCTGAGGAGGAGAAGGGAAGAGTGTCGGAGAAGGAGGAAGAAGACAAACTGAGTCTGAGGCTGCCAAACCTCAGCCCACTCCCACATCCCGCTCACAAATCCAAAGAGACGTGGAGGAAAGTCCAAATAGACGACTGGAGGAGCCGGACGAGCATGAACCACCGGGATTATTTTAAAGAAGAAGAAACGTTTACATGATCCAGGAAGAAATTCATTCAGCTTTAAAATAAGAATAAACCCACTGACTTCAGAATTAAGTTAAATTCTGAATAATCATTTTCATCAGGAATTAAGTGTTTACATTTATTTATTTACTTATTTATTTCATCCATTAAAACAAAACAAAGCAAGTGCAGCACACATGCAGCTGTACAACTTTAACATAAATATGAATAAAAACGCACAGAAAGAAGCAAAAGCGAATAACATCTGCCCCTTTTCAACTCAGAATTATATCACAACTCCGGTGGGTTGCACTGTAAACATTCAACAAAAAAACAAACAAACACACTCTTTTTTTTTTACACCAAACTCTTGTATCTTTTCAGTAATGCTACTTTCACACTTTTCTTAAAATCTTGAATAGACTTTGAAGTTCTATATTCACTAGCGAGACTGTTCCATAGACGGACTCTTTGGATTGAGACCCGTCGCTCCTTTGATTTTGTTCTAAATGCAGGTTTGGAGAAAAAAAACGAGTTCCTCTTAATTTATAACTCCTTTCTCTCTTTTCGAATCTGTTTTGCGAGTTGTTTGGTGATATTTGCTGAGCTTTGTACATAGTTTTGAGGAGGTTGTATTCTTCCGATTCTTTAAATTTTAACGTTTCTTGTATAAATATTGGATTTGCGTGGGCCCTGTGTCCACTTCCATTTACGACACGAATCGCACGTTTCTTTAAAAGGAAGATCGGTTCAGTGTGTGTTTTCCAGCCACTTCAATGCAATAAGTCAAATCTGGAACAATCAGTGAGTTGTACAATAGAAACAAAGCATTTTTGTTAAGACGATCTTTGACTTTGTGTAATACAGCTATTGTTTGGGATACTTTTGATTTAGAATCAGAATCAGAATCAGAATGTTTTTTATTGCCATATGAGTGAACAGGTTCACAACATTAGGAAATTGCTGTGGTACTTGGAGCAGGATGTAGACAAACACTGACATGCAACAAATAATAGAATAAAATAAAGTAGGAAAAAAAAAAAGCTATAATATAACAAAATTTACAAATTTACAGGAGTATAATAATATAGAGTATAAGAGTATCAGTGATCAGTGCAAAACAGGCAGGTGCGAGAACACAGGGTCATGTGACAGAAGCAGAGTGGGGGGTGGGACCAGTCCTAGTGTTATTATTTCAGTCCAACAGCAGAGGGGAAGAAACTGTTTTTGTGGCGAGAGGTTCTGGTCCGAATGGACCGTAGCCTCCTGCCTGAGGGGAGCAGGTCAAAAAGTCCATGTCCAGGGTGAGAAGGGTCAGCTGCAATTCGACCTGCACGTGTCCGAGTCCTGGAAGTGTACAGGTCCTGAAGAGATGGAAGGCTGCAACCAATCACCTTCTCAGCAGAGCGCACAACACGTTGCAGTCTCTGTTTGTCCCTGGTGGTGGCTCCAGCATACCACACGTCTAACCATTTAACTTGCTCTATGTGGTGTTTTTTGGTCTTTTTAAAGCAGAATTAATTTTTACTCACAATTAAAGCGCTCATGTAAACGTGGCGAATAATCTGAATATTTTTGGAGCCGATCCTAAACAAAGCATTCACTTTTCTGTCTTTTTCTGTCTGAGTGATGTTTACGGCGACGTCGGCTCCCGTTGGGCTCCACAGTTTCTCATATTCTGTTCCTCTTCCCACAGGCGAGTCCGACAGCCGTGGACAGACTGGGAGCTCAGCCCCTCCACCAGGTGGCAGTAACGGGCCAGAATGAAGCTTTACGGTTTTTAGTGAAGGAGCTGAACGTGGACGTGAACGAGAGCGCCACCCACCTGCAGCTCACGGCGTTACACTACGCCGCTAAGGTCGGCCTCCCACAGGTTTACATGAAGCTTGTCTCCATGGAGATAGATATGTTTAAAGGGGAACTCTGGCACATTTGAAGCTAAAGTCCGTCGCTAGAGTTGGTGGAATTCTGTCAGAAGCCAAAAAACGGCACAGATCAGTGTTTCCTCGGCGGAGATCTCACTGTGGCAGTGAGTCTGTCAAGGCAACAAACTAGTGTAGTGATGAGGCAAGTTCTTAACTTCCACGTAAAACACCAATTTGCTTCACACTGAAGAAGCTTAACTCCACTTTAACCCATCTGACAACAGCCACGAGTCTAACAAACAAAACGCTCTGCCTGGTTCACTCATTAGTGTCTGGAAATGTTAGAAAACAACTTTATAAGCACCTCACACTTCCCTCTGTTGATTTCCCACTGCACAGGCCAAAGCACAAAAGACTCGACTGTCGACTCCAGAAGCAACAAGTGAAGATTGACTACTGACGGTGAAGAAGAAGAGAAACTGAAAGTTGTTGAAAGAAAATGGTTCAGGAATGTATTTGTTGGTGTTTTTCACAAAATATAATTCACTGGTAAATAAATGGGATTAGAAACGACATCGGCGATCGAGTCTTTTGGGCTTTGGCCTGTGCAGTGGGAAATCAACAGAGGGAAGTGTGAGGTGCTTATAAAGTTGTTTTCTAACATTTTTAGACACTAATGAGTGAACCAGGCAGAGCGTTTTGTTTGTTAGACTCGTGGCTGTTGTCAGATGCCCGAGTTCCCCTTAAATGCCAAACTGTGCAGCATTTCACACAAAGCAATAACATCTCTATGAAAACAAGCAACAAGCATTTATGATAAAAACAGATTTGCTGGTCTGTTTGCGCTGAATGTTAAAACAAGTGTCGATATTCGTCCTAAAAAGCTAAATTAATGCATTTCCTATACAAAAAAGTCAAATTAACCACTAATTAACTGTTAGTTATATTTTTTTTACTGCTGTGTGTCGTCAGGAAGGCCACGTCTCCACTATAGTAACACTGAACGAGTTAGGAGCTGATCTCCAAAGACAAGACGCAAAGGGAAGAACTGGTGAGATTTTATTTAAATTCATTCATTCTCACATGTATCTGGCACATTCAGACTTTTATAAATGAATATACTGTATGTTAAAATACAAAGTAATAAGACAGGTTAGACATTTTCTTCTAAAACACAGTTAACGTCAGTAGATCTGTGATATTCTGTATTTATATTATGATATTTGTGTTTTACGTACTGTGCATACATTTATATAATTTAAGCCTTATTGCAGGGCTCTACGCTGACGGTTTTTTTCAGGAGCACATGTGCCCCTTAGTTAAAAATTTTAGGAGCACAGAAAAAAAAATGGGGGCACAAATAGGTTTTCGTTTTCAATGATTATTACAGTGCAGAACTTGCGCACACCAACACCAACACTGAATAAATTTAATACAAAAAACAGAATTATGACTGTACTTTTCCTGCATGATCGCAATGTTTTTATAAATATATCTTCATTTTATCTGATTAATATTTAGACTTAAAATAAGCCAAACAAACTGTACTGCACTGAAACACTCTGTGGCCCTTTTTGGACCCTCACCACAGTTTGAGAACCTCTTCTTTAAGAGAACTTCCACTGCACTTTACACAAAACTGTTTCAAAGTGTAAAAAGTGTGCAGGATTTTTAAACCTGTATTTTCAAATTCATAACTGGAGTTACATTCTCCTACTGGTTTTACAGTGGTTTTTAGCCTCTGCACATTTACCAAACCAAACGCACATTGTGACAAACAGATTTATTTGGCATTTTCTTAGGCAAACTTCAGCCCACATATCACCTGCTCTGTGCTGTAGCTCTGCTCTGTGCGGACACTGACATAAAATTAATATTGGCGTATTTGATGTGAGGCGGATGGACAGGTGGGATGTTTAACCTGCCCTGTGATACACACTGGTACATGAGGCTGCGCGAGCTCCAGCGCACAGGTCCAGCACACCAGTACAAGTTTATTGCCGAAGGCAGCGGCCGTAATGAAATATGAACGCACTCAGTATTCAGACCTTGAATCCGTGATGAGACTGAGTCCAAATGCGCTCGAGTCCGCGACAAGACCAAGACAAAACCATCGCTTTAGCGGAGGAGGAAGTCCAGCAGAACGGTGGTGTCTGTGAGTGGTGGGACGGGTGTGGGTCCTGCTGCGGTGCTGCTCCTCGTTTAAGGGGGCGTGGGTGTGTTTTGAAGCGGAGTTTGTTCGTATGAGTGATATCGGCCACACGTGGAGCTCGTACGCTGGAGTCGTCTTGTGATCGGAGGTGTCGTTCGGGCACGCGTTTCGGTTCTTCGCTGGGCAGGCGTGAGGCGCTTTAGGGGCGATCCAGGCTTGGGCACGATTCTAAAGTCCTAGTGTGAGTTTGCCCCTAATGTTTGACACATTTAGAACGTTTAACTCGTCACGTTACGTTTATGCGCAGTTCTCCTTATTGTGGCTGCAGAAGCACTCGCACTGGTGCGACAGGTTTGATTTCCTCGTTCGCACGACAAAATATTTACTCGCAAATGCGAGTGAAATGGGCGCACTGTAGAGCCCTGCCTTATTGATTCCACTCTCTCTTTTTTTATTTTTTTTATTTTTATTGCTATTTATTTAGAAGTTCATTACCATTTATATGTGAGCTCTTATGGGTCATTATAGGTCAATGACACGACGCCTAAATTTTCTGTCCAGTTGCAGTTTCCTCAGTTAAAAAGGTTCAAATTTCATAATAATTCAGCACATTTCTGTAGCACCTCTGACCTCCATGGAACCAAATCATTGTTTCAGAAATCATGAGTTATTCTGCATGTTTTTTGTACTTGGTGTTAAAATGTCATGTGGTGCGACTAATAACAGCAGGAATTCTATGGCTGGAGTTTAATAACAGACAAAGTCGACTTGGGTGAATGGAATTCTTTAGGGATTTTTCTTCATTTTTTGCATTTTACAGGGAAAAGTTTTATGTTAATTAAACACGAGCAGGCTTTCTGCCTGCTCGTGTTTAATTAACAATATCATTATGCATTAAAAATCTAAAGAAACGCCAACAGTTTGTTTCTATACACTTCATATTACTCAGAACTTAGATTCATAATAAAACCGTTTTAAGGTTATTCTCGGTCGCACCACATGACATTTTACACTAAAAATGCTTCATATAAATGTTAAACACAGATTTATGCACCTGACACTGGAAATATGTGAAAAAGTTCAATAGAAACTCATATTTTTATATCTTAAAATTTGCTTAAAATCCTTATACGTCATTGACCCTTATACCTTATCTTTAATAGTTTTGTAATTCTAGTGAAGTTTATAATAGTTTTCGTCACACAATAGTTATGATCTGACTTACAAAGAAAAATGAGAACATCTTTATTTTGTTAAATTAATGTTGAAACGGTCAGAAAAAAATGCCTTCTTTGTGCGTAAACTCTGTATTTTGGCTGGAGTTAATGAGTTTTCTGTACTACTTTTTGTAACTTTTCTCTTTTTTTTTTTTCACAAACTGCCACTTAACTGATGCATTTCTCTGGTCTGGCCAAGATTTTAAAACTTATATCAGGTTATTCGTCTTCTTTTCAGATTTATTATCGACTTACGAGTTCTGAGACGCTTCATTCTCGTCTCGAGGTCGTTTATTTTAAGAGAACTTGTCCAGTAAAATGATCTTGCTGCACAGACAGATCATTTCACTACTTTTACGTCATTTTCTGATGGATTTAAGTGTTTATATCTTACGTTTCGGCCATGCTTTTTTGCAGCGTGATCTTTAATGTTTCTTTATTCCTCTGCGTTAGCTCTTCACATGGCGTCCATTGGTCAACACGCTGCGGCAGTGACGGTTCTGCTCCAGCTCGGACTGAAAAACTCTGCGGATTCAACGGGGACAACTCCACGAGAAATCGCAAAGAAACCGGCCGTGGTCCAGGCGTTTCACACGGGATTATCAGAGACTACATAACAAATATTACTATGTCTTAAAGATGCGATGGTTATTTAATTATTTTGGGTTTGATCAGCAAAAGAAATACAATGTCTCAGAGATTTAGTCACTGAGCAATGCCAAAAGTGTTGTAACTAATAAAAATAAGTCCAGATATGTGACTCATTTTATTGTTTTCCTTTAAAATAATTTAAGTCCGCCACACACTACAGGAGAATTTGCCCGATTTTGGCTGCGATTTTTTTTCTCCCCAAGTTCATGGAGGCGTGACCCGACTTTTTGTCTCCGTGTGCGATTTTGCAGCCGCTGCTCCTCATGTGTGGAGTCAGTGTCAGATCAGAACCACCAAACATCAACAACACGACGGAAACAGACGATAAAACAGAGCGTCAGGGGCAGAGGAGCGACGGACACAGAGACGCAACAAACAAACTCAGGATATAGCGAAAAGTAAAGACTTTATTACTCACCTAAAGTAAAGTGGAACATTTAAAGTGCAGCGTCTCATCCACATTATCCACAGATATTGTCCTCCGCAAATAATGACTCCAGTCCACAAAACTGCTCTGTTAATCCATTTTGAAGCGTTCTTTAAAAGTAAAAAAGGCGAAAGCTGCTCCTCACATGTGTTTGTTTACGTCCACAGAGTGAAAAGCTGCAGATCAGCGACTGTGACTCTACTTCCTGTGGACTTTATCTCCTCTTTTATGTTTTAAAAATCCTGTATCTGAAGTTTAAATGATGAATTGTGTTTAAATGTTTACACTCTTTGGGTCCAGTCTATTTGAGGGAATTACTGGAGTCCTGAGCTCAGCCGACCAGCTTCTGTTGGTCGAGCCCAAAACTCGGCTCAAGACGAGACGAGACAGAGGCTTTTCTGTGGCAGCGCCCAGACTGTGGAATAACCTTCCTCTTCTGTCAGATCCTCTCAGTCTGTAACACAGTTCAAGACTAGATTGAAAACTCACCTCTTTTCCCTGGCATTTAATATTCGCTCGTCAGTTTATCTTGGTTTTTATTATAGTCCTCACATTGTGTTATATATGTACATGTTTCTTCTGTCTGTTATCCTTTATGTCAGAGGTGTCAAACTCATTTTGGTCCGGGGGCCGTATACAACCTACTTTGATCCCAAAGGGGCCGGATTGGAAAACTCCATTCTCTGTTCAAGTTATTGTATTTTTCGCCATGTTGTGTCTCATAGTGGCGTTTATATTCCTCCTTTATATTTATATTCCTTGGGCACCGCCACTTGTTGCAAACACACCAAGCGTACAGGTTTCCCATTCACCTCCGTGAAAAAGAAGAATTAGTAAATTTTTCTTGGAAAATCCTGCACTCAGCTCCACTTTTCTTATTTTTGACACTTTGCTGATGAGGGCGTCATGGTCACAGTTAAAACGATCGTCCTTTAAGAGCGTTTGGAAAGAGGCGAGTCTTCATTTGTGCTGCTCTGGTGGGAGGCGCCACACACAGAAGCACTGGAGACGCTGCTATGCTAAGGGGCGTAGAAAATTACCAGAAAAATCTGAAAATTTTACATATTTTAAGAGAAAATCAGCCAAGGGCCAGATTAAAGGTCTTGGAGGGCCAGATCTGGCCCCCGGGCCGCATGTTTGACACCTGTGCTTTATGTGAAGCACTTTGGTTAATTGAAATTGTTTTTAAATGTGCTATAGAAATAAAACTTAAATTGAATTGAATAATAATAACACAGTTTGGACTTGTGTCTAAACTGGAAGTGCAGAGCTCTGATCTTTGAACACTTCAGAGTCTCAGAGCGAGTGGTTTTACTGTAGACAGGAAACAGCTGACGCCATCGCGCTCACAGCTTTATATCCTGTGGTCCACACACGGATCCCGCTGCATCTGGGAGATCAGAGATTTTAAGTCTCATAAGTCTTTTCTCGTGTCTGGGGGGTTTGCGCTTTTTGTTGCACGTTTAAAAATCGAAAGATCGAAAAATCCTGTAGTGTGTAGCGGCCTTAAGTTAAGACTCAGGATAAAAAGTCGCCAGGGAAGAGCTCAGAGTAGAGACGCTGCTGCTTCTCTCTCTGTGCGTTCCAGGTTGGCCCTGATCCCAGTTTAGTCCTGATAGAGTCTGGGTTTGGTCCTGTTTTAGTCTGGGTTTAGTTCTGTTCCTGGTTTAGTCCCAATTTTGATGTGTGTGTGTGTGTCCAATTATTTTCCACTTGTCACAATTTATTTACTCGAGACATAAATAAATGCAGTCTTAACCACTGAAATAACTGAAATGCAGTGGGTTTCAGAATAATTTTAATAACTAAAAGTCACCTCAGTACAGAGCAGAGGTGAAACTATTTTTCACATCTTAAATTTTCCTGAGTGTGCACGCCTCGAATACAGGACAAACAGGATTAATGAAGCACACATTAATCCATCAAAAAGAGGACGATCAGGTTTTCAAAAGCAAAAACTGGGACACCCTCAATAAAACTGTTTAAAAATTGCGTAAATAAGAAAAAACGGTTATGCACTCAGTCAGTGTTTAAGCTGAGAGAGTTCAGTCAGTGCAACTTAGTGTATTTGATTTGTATTCTAGTCGTTTTCAAGCACAATTGTCTGTATTTTGGTGAAAAAAAGACGATATGTTGCCCTTATTACTGTTTGCAGGGATGAAAATGGTCAAAAATAGGCACACCTGGGACATTTCTTCTCATTAAAACTGGAACTTAGGGTGCCCAGACGTCCCTTTTTACCCGGGACAGTCCCAGTTTTGAGCCGTGTCCCCTGTCCCAGCAGATTTATCCCAGTTTTATGCAAGAAATGTCCCTATTTTTGACCAATTTGATCCCTGACAACAGTAAAGAGAGGAATATATTGTCTTTTGTTTAGCTACAATACAGAAAATTGAGCTTGAAAATTACCGTAAGACAAAATGATGTTTGAATATGTTGAGAATGGACAATGTTACACCCTCTTTTCACAATTGTATTTATACCAACCATCCCAACCTGGGTGTGTCCATGTTTTGAGTTTTGAAAATCTGGTCGCCCAAACTGGAACAAATCAGTGGTTTTGGCTCAGAACTGGGACTGCTCCAGGTCAATAGTTTTGTTCAGTCAAAAACTGGGACACCTCTGGTTTGAGGTGGTTGGTAATAATAATATAGAGAAAAATCCCATGTGCGGGATTCTGTGTTCTTGGGCTGCTCCCTCTCTTCCAACGCACCCGCTTCAAGAAATCGACGTGCGATGTTTTCATTCATTTATATCGTTAGTAGTAGTAATAATAAAATAGTGAAACGAGTGGAGGAAACTTGTTCTGCACTTGGCCCATTATGACTTATTCAGGAATAACGTGAGTCACATTTTCTTTGTGTTTTGGTCATTTTTAAGCAGCTTTTCTGTATTTTACAGAAACAAATGGTAATTTTGCTTCTTTTTTACTGTTGTCAGGTATCAATTGTTGCCAAATAAGGACACCTGGGACATTTCTTGTATAAAACTGGGACAAATCACTGGTTTTGGATAAATCTGGTGGTAAATAGGGACGTCTGGTCACCCTTGTCAGACGAGTTCTGTGTGTGTGAAAATTAATTTTCCCTTGGGGACAATAAAAGTGTAAAGTCTATCCCAACCTGTGTGTCCCAGTGGTGAATTTTGAAAATCTGATCACAGTAAGTAGAACAAATCAGTGGTTTTGTGTAAATCACAAAGGGGACATAGAGCTCAAAACTGGAGCTGTCTCAGGTAGCGTGACCAGACGTTCCTATTTACCCGGGACAGTCCCAGTTTTGAGCTGTGTGTCCCCTGTCCCAGCAGATGAAGAAGAAACATCCCAGGTGTCCTTATTTTTGACCAAACTGATGCCTGGTGACAGTAAAGAGAGGCATAAATTATGTTATCTGTTTAGGTAAAATACAGAAAAGCTGCTCAAAAATGACCAAAACACACAAAAAAGTGAGTATACGGACTTACATTAGAGCCGAGTGCATACCAATTTTCTTAATTACGCACTCCTTTTGCAATTTTATTACCAACCAACCCAAACCTGGGATGTCCCAGTATTTTAATTTGAAAATCTGCTCACCCTAGCCCCGGTCAATAGGGAGGTCTGTTCAAAATAATCAAAATACAACTTTGACTACGCAGATTAATGGGGGAACACTGTTTTAACACATTTAAAGGGGAACTCCAGCACGTTTGAAGCTAAAGTCCGTCGCTAGAGGAGGTGGAATTCGGTCAGAAGCCAAAAAACGGCACAGATCAGTGTTTCCTCGGTGGAGATCTCACTGTGGCAGTGAGTCTGTCAAGGCAACAAACTAGTGTAGTGATGGGGGCAAGTTCTTAACTTATAAGCAGCCTTACACTTCCCTCAGGTGATTTCCCACTGCACAGGCCAAAGCCCAAAAGACTCGATTGCCGACTCCAGCGGTGGCGAGAGGCTCGAGCCGCCAGAAGCAACAAGTGAGAATCGACTACTAATGGTGAGAAAGAAGAGAAACTGAAAGTTGTTGAAAGAAAATTGTTTGGGATTTGCATTTTTCAAAAAATATAATTCATTCATAAATAAATGGGATTAGAAACGATGTCGACATTCGAGTCTTTTTGCCTTTTGCAAGCGCCGTGGGACATCAAGTGTAAGGCTGCTTATAAAGTTGTTTTCTAATGTTTCCAGACACTAATGAGTGAACCAGGCAGAGCGTTTTGTTTGTTAGATTCGTGGCTGATGTAAGATGGGTTAAAGTGGTGTTAAGCTTCTTCAGTGTGAAGCAAATTGGCGTTTTACGTGGAAGTTAAGAACTTGCCCCCATCACTACACTAGTTTGTTGCCTTGACAGACTCACTGCCACAGTGAGATCTCCGCCGAGGCAACACTGATCTGTGCCGGGGTTTTTTTGGTTTCTGACAGAATTCCACCACCTCTAGCAACGGACTTTAGCTTCAAACGTGCCGTAGTTCCCCTTTAAAGCTGCTTTTGCACAATCTGTCCCCTTTAAATGTCTGAACAAACACGGCGCGGCGGCGGTGAGTGACAGCACGAGGCCCCGCCCTGCTCGGCTCCTGCTCGGATCTGCGGCCCGTCATTCACCCTCCGCGCTCCGCGCTCCGCACTCTGCCTCTTTCCTCCCAATCTCCTCCTCAAACTTTGCCTCGGCAGCCTCCAAAATGAATGAAGAGTACGACGTGATTGTCCTGGGCACCGGGCTCACGGTAAGAGACGACGGAAAAGAGTCGATTTCAGGCGGGGAAGTGAGGCGCAACCTGTTGGTGCCAGCGCGTTCCTCCCGGGGCCTTAATGACGGAGGCTAAGTAGCTAGCTTAGCATTAGCATTAGCCGCTTTCCCCATAGCGCGCAATGGAAACTGTTAGCATCGTTAGCTTCTCTAAACATACACACAAACTCACGCCCTTTCGTTTTAAAAAGCCCGTGGTCATTCCAGTCTGTCATTAGGTAATAAACCACGATTATTCTACGCTGCTGAAGTAATTAAACAAGTAATTTTGAACGCAGATGACATTTATTTTACATTCTTGTCTGGCAGCTAATAAAGATTAAACACGATTAGCCTTAGCCGACCTAAGTATGCAGCCAGCGGAACTGTACCAATCATATTTGTTTTAGCGTGTGTTTATTCAATTTCTAACAATATCCCGAGGCTAAAACTGTGCCCTAACCTTCTGGAGAGACGTGTAAAAGTGGGTGGAACTTGCAAACTTTTAGAGAAGACAAAGATTTCTTCCTGTGACGATTAGGAGGAAATGGCACAAAACATCCAGGCAGTTCAGTGTGTTTTCTGGAGATTGTGGCATTGACTGTTTTTTTTTTTAGGAGATTTTCGTTACTGATTAAGTCAGTAAGGGTCGTAAAAGTTGTGTTTTAGTGAGCTAAGTTGCATAATGAAAATGAAATGTGAAACTATATGTAGGGTGACCAGATTTTCCAAAATAAAAAAAAACTGGGACATCCCTGGTTTGGGGTGAAGAGAACATTCAAAACTAGCATGTGAGTTAGTGTAGTCACGTGTTTTGGCCTTTTTTCTGATTTTTATTTCGTTTTTGTACATTATAAAAGCATAACTACAAGCTATATAGCAGTTGTGTACATTAAAAACAAATAAAAAAAACAAAAACAAGGACAGATCAGCCTCAGAGTCAGGAAAATTGGGAAAGCCATCCATATGTTTTTTTCTATTTTTACTTTTTTCCAACAGAAATATAAATGTATACTAATATAAAAAATATAAAATGTATATATACATACTTTAAAAATAATATATATAAAAAAAGTTAAGTGTTAATTATTAAGATTCCCTACAAAATTTTTAAGAGGACCCCACACATCGTTAAACAATTTTGACTTTGTGTTTTGGTCATTTATAAACATCCTTTTCTGTTTTTTTTTTTTTTTACCTAAACAACACAGTTTATGCCTCTCTTTACTGTGGGCAGGGATCAGATTGGTCAAAAATAGGGACATCTGGAATATTTCTTGTATAAAACTGGGACAAATCACTGGTTTTGAATCTGAACCTAAATGGCCCACGTGAAAAAGTAATTGCTCTAAACCTAATAACTGCTCGAACCACCCATAACAGCAACAACTTCAGTTAAGCGTTTGTGATACCGTGGTGGAATTTTGGCCCACAATTCATGCAAAATTGTTTTAAATCGGCAAAACAAATCTCACAAGATAATTTTTACTCTGCGTAAACAATCTTGCAACAATTTTGTCTCGCAAAATCTTGTCACATCCCTACTTCCTGCTCATATTAAACCTCTTTTACTATATAATTTGTGAACAGCGTAATCTCTGAAGAAGTTTAAGAGTCATCCATGCATGTTTGCGTAATCTAGCGATCTCTCCCGGGCCGTATTCGAAGCCTCGTTACCGTTTACAGCGCGATTCGATCCAAAGCTTTGCACAAAACAACACATGACAACTTGACAAACTTGATGCGACGTGCAGCAGTTTCATCAGCGGGAGCAACGGGAGGGGAAGCTCCAGAGCGTCAAAAACGAAAGTGAAATAATGATTTTCCACAACTGCGGAAAACGGAAGGAAAACACGGAATCATCAGCATGAAACGGAATTTTTACATTTCTTTAATTTTGCACAAAAATCGACCTGAATTCTTTAAAAAAAAATTAAAAACGCCACTTAAAACTGAGAATCAATGCGTAGCAGACGTCTTTTTCCGGTTTTGGTTTACGTATAGATGGGGACGCTGCATGAACCCATAGACCGTATGCGCCTCCCGTACGCCTCTAAACCAGAACTAATACCAGGACTAAAACCAGCACTAAGCCAGGTGTAAACCAGGTGTAAACCAGGTGTAAACCAGGTGTAAACCAGGTGTAAACCAGGTGTAAACCAGGGGTAAACCAGGTGTAAACCAGGTGTAAACCAGGGGTAAACCAGGTGTAAACCAGGGGTAAACCAGGTGTAAACCAGGTGTAAACCAGGGGTAAACCAGGGGTAAACCAGGGGTAAACCAGGTGTAAACCAGGGGTAAACCAGGGGTAAACCAGGTGTAAACCAGGGGTAAACCAGGGGTAAACCAGGGGTAAACCAGGTGTAAACCAGGGGTAAACCAGGGGTAAGCCAGGGGTAAGCCAGGGGTAAGCCAGGGGTAAGCCAGGGGTAAGCCAGGGGTAAGCCAGGGGTAAACCAGGTGTAAACCAGGTGTAAGCCAGGGGTAAGCCAGGGGTAAACCAGGGGTAAACCAGGTGTAAACCAGGGGTAAACCAGGGGTAAACCAGGTGTAAACCAGGGGTAAACCAGGGGTAAACCAGGGGTAAACCAGGTGTAAACCAGGGGTAAACCAGGGGTAAGCCAGGGGTAAGCCAGGGGTAAGCCAGGGGTAAGCCAGGGGTAAGCCAGGGGTAAGCCAGGGGTAAGCCAGGGGTAAGCCAGGGGTAAGCCAGGGGTAAACCAGATCTATACCAGATCTATACCAGATCTATAAAATCAGGAATAAACGAGCATTAAACCAGGACTAAAACCAGGACTAAAACCAGGACTAAAACCAGGACTAAAACCAGGACTAAAACCAGGACTAAAACCAGGTCTACACCAGGTCTACACCAGGTCTACACCAGGTCTACACCAGGTCTACACCAGGTCTACACCAGGTCTACACCAGGTCTACAGCCAGGACTAAAGCCAGGACTAAAGCCAGGACTAAAACCAGGTCTAAACCAGGCCTAAAACCAGGTCTAAACCAGGATTTAAACCAGGCCTAAACTAGGACTAAAACCAGGTCTAAACCAAGGGCTAAAACCAGGTCTAAACCAAAGAATAAAACCAGGTCTAAACCAGGTCTAAAACCAAACAAGAATTTGCAGGAGGTGGTTGCTACATTCATGTAGTTTTAAAAATCATGACAATATCAAGTAATCCAAAGTATTCAGATTACGTTACTCATTTAAGTAATTTAACGGATTACGTTACAAACTACATTTTGGGGTTTGTAATCTGTAATCTGTAGGGGAGTACATTTTAAAAGTCACCTTCCCAACACTGTCAACAGAATTATCAAATGTGTCACAATGAAACAGAATTTTAATTACAATTTTTCATTCTTTTTTTCCCCTTCATATTTGCTTACTTTATATTTTTAGCTCACCTCACTTTTCATTTGCACATTTTTGTTTTGTCTATTTGTGGTCTTGTCTGGTCTAGTATGTCTTTATGTTCCGTTTTACTTGAATGTTTGCGCTGAGGTGGGGGAGGACAGTCATTTCATCTGTGCTGTATGTTTAGTATGTATATGCACATGTGACAATAAAGATGATTGATTGAAATGAAACGGAATTCAAAATGTCTGTTTTTGAAGCGGAAAATCATTGGCCCTAGATGAGTTACAGTTAATACCCCACAGAAGCAAACCACTTCCTCTTTATCCGGTGAGCTACGCAAATAATCAGAAGTTGTAGCCTTTATTTATGTGGTTGGGTTGTAAAATTTGACTTCTTCTCAATACAATTCTGTACCGCGTAGAAGGAAGTATAATTGTGACATAGGCTGGGCTGTTTTTAATCTGTTTATTTTTACAAGCGCAGACATGAGTGACATCAGTGCTGTAGAGCAGTAGTGACTAAATGAACGAGTATTTACGTATCACGTGTCCCGCGCTGACACTGTTCGCCTTCTGTCTTTTACTCAGTGGACTGTTTGAAAGCTTCTTAGACGACCTACATCTCTATTAGCCAAATGAATTGATCGTGATAAGAAGGATTTTCCATGAAGCAAAGCCAAAAGGAGAGAGTAAGAGGAGTTGGCGGGAGTTTTGGGGAATGAAATGTGACTTTATTCTGCTTTTTTTTTTTCAATTATAGATTTTATTTGTGCTTTTTGTGTCTTGGCAGTGCATTTTAAGTCAAATATTTGGTCGGATCATAGAAAGAGAGAGTTTGTTTGTCATGTCGCCTTTACAGTGACTAAGTGATGCACAGGACTAGTCTTTGTTTAGTCGTTTACAGCTTTATGGGCGTTTATTTAACCAGGATATTCCCGCAGAGAACCTTTGTCATGCGAACCCTGACCCCATTGTGCATGTTTTTGACAGAAAACATGCTCCTCCTGTGTTTTTTAAACTCTACACACCTTCTCTAAAATCACTTGGATGGTTTCAGTCCTAGAATCGCCGATTTATAGCGAACTAAAAGTAAAAAGGAGATGTGAACTTGAAAACGACCGCTTCATGTCATCACAAGGTGGAACAGAGCATTTTGAGGTGACAGACTAATAATAAAGCATTACTCAAACATGTGTGAATGAATCAAAGCACAACTCCAGTTTTTGTAATTATGTAAAAACATAGTAAAGTTTTAAAAGTTTTGTGTTTCCTCCAGTTTTAGTAAATATGTGGTGCCGATGAAGGTGAGATTTGAGTTGCCACGAAACGGGGGAACTCCAAGAAATGAAATAAAATGTGAGAGCAGAGGATGCAGAAGAGAGGGTCAGCTCATACATGTTTTAGTGGAAGAGAAGCCTACATGGGCACATGGAGAACATGCAAACTCCACACAGAAAAGCCCGGCCCCAGAATCAAATCCCGGACCTTCTTACTGTGAGGCGAGAGCACTAACTGCTTTGCCACCGCATCGCCGGCCCTATATGTATATATACACCTGTCATGATAATTACTACATCAGCTTACAGTTTAATAGGCGAGTTTCATTGTTGACAAAAGCCTGTGTTGCATGCTGGGAAATCTTTTGGACGGCGGCCAAAAAAGAAACATGGTGAACGTAGAAAGCACATAAAGGCACCAATCCTGGTTATTTATCCACTGTAACTGCAGAGGACTGAAGATGGTTTGACCAGAAATTGGTCATTGAAGGAGCCAACAAAGTGTTAACAAAAGCAAATATCTCTCTGAATCACCAACTACGTGACTGAACATCCACTTCGGCGATATCCACAGTTACTTAGTGGAAACTCTTCGGCTGTTCACAGCAAAATCATAAAGTCATAAAATCATGAATTTTAAAGAAATACACAAACCTGTCAAGAAATGGGCCCAACACACGTGTTCTTGTTGGGTTCTGCGGTTTTTTCGGATCGTCAATATTCGCTCTGGAACCCGTTTAATCTGATGTTGCCGGTTCTTTCACTCAGAATACGGAAAAGACCTTTTCCTTCTTCCTTCCTTCTATAGGCGAGTTTCAGCTGACGTCATTGTTATTAAATGCGTGTGTTGCATGATGGGAAATACTGAGGCAGGCAGCAAAAAAACAAACAGTGCGTGACTTCGCGTTCTCTCAGTTAATCAGCAATAATGGTGAATTCCTGTTGCATTATCGGACGCACAAATAGAAGGAAGAAAGAAGGAAAAGGTCTTTTCTGTGTTCTGAGTCGGACGTCGGATTAAACGGCTTTTAAACATCTTAAAAGCGAATATTGACGATCCAAGCAAACCATGGAACCCAACAAGAACATGTACAGTAATGTTCAGAATAATAGCAGTACAATGTGAGTAACCAGAATAATCCAGGTTTTTAGTATATTTTTTATTGCTACATGACAAACAAGTTACCAGTAGGTGCAGTAGATTCTCAGAAAACAAACAAGACCCAGCATTCATGATATGGACACTCTTAAGGCTGTGCAACTGGGCATTTAGTTGAAAGGGGTGTGTTCAAAAAAATAGCAGTGTGGCATCCAATCAGTGAGGTCCATCAATTTTGTGAAAAAACAGGTGTGAATCAGGTGGCCCCTATTTAAGGATGAAGCCCCAGCACTTGTTGAACATGCATTTGAGGAAAATGGGCCGTTCCAGACATTGTTCAGAAGAACAGCGTACTTTGATTAAAAAGTTGATTGGAGAGGGGAAAACCTATAAAGAAGTGCAAAAAATTATAGGCTGTTCAGCTAAAATGATCTCCAATGCCTTAAAATGGAGAGCAAAACCAGAGAGATGTGGAAGAAAACGGAAGACAACCATCAAAATGGATCGAAGAATAACCAGATTGGCAAAGGCTCAGCCAATGATCAGCTCCAGGATGATCAAAGACAGTCTGGAGTTACCTGTAAGTGCTGTGACCGTTAGAAGATGTCTGTGTGAAGATACTCTATTTTCAAGAAACCCCCGCAAAGTCTCTTTGTTAAAAAAAAGACATGTGCAGAAGAGGTTACAATTTGCTAAAGAGCACATCAACTGGCCTAAAGAGAAATAGAGGAACATTTTGTGGACTAATGAGAGTAAAATTGTTCTTTTTGGGTCCAAGGGCCGCAGACAGTGTGTGAGACGACCCCCAAACTCTGAATTCAAGCCACAGCACACAGTGAAGACAGTTAAGCATGGTGGTGCAAGCATCATGATATGGGCATGTTTCTACTATTATGGTATTGGGCCTATTTATCGCATACCAGGGATCATGGATCAGTTTGAATATGTCAAAATACTTGAAGAGGTCATGTTGCCTTATGCTGAAGAGGACATGCCCTTGAAATGGGGGATTCAACAAAACAATGACCCCAAACACACTAGTAAACGAGCAAAGTCTTTGTTCCAAACGAACAAAATTCATGTTATGGAGTGGCTAGCCCAATCACCGGATCTTAATCCAATCGAGAACTTGTGGGGTGATGTAAAAAATGCTGTTTATGAAGCAAAACCAAGAAATGTAAATGAATTGTGGAATGTTGTTAAAGAATCATGGAGTAGAATAACACCTGAAAGGTGCCACAAGTTGGTTGACTCCATGCCACACAGGTGTGAAGCAATTATTAAAAACTGTGGTCATACAACTAAATATTAGTTTAGTGATTCAAAGGATTGCTAAATCCTACAAACAAAGGGGTTTCTACGAAATATTTTTGAGTTTGTACAGTCAACGGCAGCAGACACTGCTATTTTTTTGAACACACCCCTTTCAACTAAATGCCCAGTTGCACAGCCTTAACAGTGTCCATATCATGAATGCTGGGTCTTGTTTGTTTTCTGAGAATCTACTGCACCTACTGGTAACTTGTTTGTCATGTAGCAATAAAAAATATACTAAAAACCTGGATTATTCTGGTTACTCGCATTGTACTGCTATTATTTTGAACATAACTATATGTTGGGCCCATTTCCTGACAGGTTTGTGCATTTCTTTAAAATTCATGGCTTTATGATTTATTATTTTTCTGTGAACGGCCCAGGAGTTAATTGTGAAGTAACTGTGGATATCGCCGAAGTGGGTGTTCAGTCACGTAGTTGGTGATTCAGACAGAAATTTGCTTTCGTTAACACTTTGTCGGGGTTGAAAAGGGTGATTTGGCGTCCGTCGATGCTCCGGGCCAGTTTCTGGTCAAATCGTTTTCGTTCCTCTGCAGTTACAGTGGGTAAATAACCAGGATCGGTGCCATTACGTGCTTTTTCACTGTTTCTTGCTGCCGGCCAAAATATTTCCCAGCATGCAACGCGGGCTTTTGTCAACAATGAAACTCGCCTATTTGTGCATCTGATAATGCAGCAGGAATTCACCGTTATTGTTCATAAACTGAGAGACCTCAAAGTCATGCACTGTTTGTTTTTATGCCACCGGCCGCAATATTTCCCATCATGCAACACGCGCATTTAATAACAAGCTGAAACTCGCCTATAACATGAAAGCTGGAACAGTATTTATCGTGTGTACAAATTCTCTTCAATAGTCGGGAGATTTTTGCATTTTTTTTCTATAATAAGATCAGATTTTGATGTTCTTTTTCATAAACACATTGTGCAGTCCGGTTTTGATCCAATTTTGGCCTCACCTTTTTTGATTTATTTCAATATTTCTGCTGTTATTGTAGCAGCGCTTTTTGGGACTACAGCTTCCCAAAAAATGAAACTCACCCCTAGTACTGAACTCAATTTTTGTATCCAGTCCAAAAACATGGGGGAAAAAATCTCACAAGATCATTTTCAGCGTTTGTGCACGATCTTGTGGCAATTTTGTCTCGTGAGTTCTTGTGGCACGAGATCTTATCCGATCCTTAGTTGATAAACGAATAATCCGTCTGTTAGTAGCTATTGTTTTAGCCTTTGTCTGCGTGACTCCTGTGTGCCAACAGAAGTGTCTCAGCTACCGTAATGAGTGTTATCATGATCCAATAAAACCTTTTATGGCTCAGTGATGTTTTGCAGTTTTCAAATGGTCAAAAAGTGAAAATATAATGCACATTTTCTGGTTTATTTAACTGTATATTTTATCATTTGGTATATAATGTATTTGGTATAGAAGTTTTTATGTTATCGCATTTAAAGTCCCTATGACACACTGGACCACGCATTTTACTAAAACACAGTTAACATCTTTATATTTAAGATTTTACTGCAAGTTTTTACATTTTCGTTCGCAGTTTGGCCATTTTTTTTAGCTTTCAAATTTTGTTCCCGGTTGGAAATCATGACGTCACACGGCAAAGCTCCAGTAACGCGCACAGGAATTATTATTTGACAAACAAAATGATAAAAAAAACACCGTTATTTTGTAGAAATCATGTTTCAAGTATCAGAAAAATGTGTTTTGTAAGTGTAAACTGTGTCTCAGTGTGGGATTCTCTAAAATAGAGCTCTGCTTCTTGTCATTTTCAACATATTTTTCAACTTTTCTTCATAAACTGCTTCTCTTTTGGTGTAAAACTATAATATATATTTACAACAAGTTTTATAGCACCAAATTAGGTAGAAATTAAAGAATCAAACCCTTTCATACGCACTTTTAGTAAAACCTTTCCCAAATTCTCTATTGAAATTAATGGGGATGAAGAGCCACCACAAGAGGGCGCTGTTTTCTGCTTTATTTAACTGTATATTTTATCATTTGGTATATGACCTTTGAAAGAAACTTGATAAACTGATAAATATTTTTAGAAGTTTTTATGCAAAATAAACCCGGAGATTTTGTTTGTAGAGGAAACAATGACGCTTAAAAAAACCTGCAGCCTTTGAGATGTGCAAATTGCGTCCAGTCAAATTACGATTTCGATTCTCCATCCATCCATTTTCTTCCGTTTATCCAAGTATTGTTGACATTTTGTCCAGTCCAAACGGTTTTCTTTGTGGGCTCAAGTCACAACTTGAACTGAAAATATGCGTCACTTTTTACGCTTTAGATTTAGGAAGAGCCAGAGGAGAGAGGAGTTCCTATTTGAGAGGACTCCTGCATCTGCAGTCACTGGGTTTCAGATGATTTTAGTGCCTTAGATTAGATTTGATGGTAAAGAGTTGTACGGGATGACAACAGAAAAGAGAAGGGAGTGAGTTAAAGGGCCCGTAATGCGCTGCTTTCTGATCTGTTCTAATAAAAGTAAAGTTTTGTGTGTCTAGTTGTAGTGAAAATATGTGGCGCAGAGGAGGGTGAGGTTTGAGTTGCTACGAAACGGGAGGGCAAGAGGAAGACCAAGGAGGAAATGAAGTTAAATTGGTGTAAGAGCAGAGGAAGCAGAGAAAAGAGAGAAGGTCAAATGGACTAGAGGAGAAGGTCAGGAGGAGCAGATGATGGAGAGGAGAAGGTCATGAGGAGCAGATGATGCAGAGGAGAAGGTTATGAGGAGCAGAGGAACAGGGGAAAAAGCCTGGAGGAGCAGAGGAACACAGGAGAAAGTCCGGAGGAGCAGATGATGCAGAGAAGAAGGTCAGGCAGAGCAGAAAATGCAGAGGAGAAGGTAAGAAGGAGCACAAAATGTAAGAAGGTCACGAGGAGCTGATGATGCAGAGAAGGTCAGGAGGAACTGAAGGAGCAGAAGATGCAGAGGAGAGAAGGTAAGGAGGAGCAGATGACGTAAAGGAGAAGGTCAGATGGAGCAGAAGAACAGAGGAGAGGGTCAAATGGAGCAGAGGAGAAGGTCAGGAGGGGCAGAAGATGCAGAGAAGGTCAGGAGGAAAAGAAAATGTAAGAAGGTCAGGAGGAACTGAAGGAGCAGAAGATGCAGAGGAGAAGGTCAGCAGAAACAGAAGATGCAGAGAAGGTCAAAAGGAGCAGAAACAGGAGAAAGTCAGGAGGAGCAGAGGAGAGGGCATGAGGTCATGAGGAGCAGAAGATGCAGAGGAGAAGGTCCGATGACGCAGAGGAGAGGCTCAGACACGGGGAGAACACAAACTCCACAGAGAGGCACCAGTCTCTCGGGGTATCGAACCTGAGACTTCACTGTCACCACATATTCCCCTGTTAGGTGTGGCTCCTCTCGTCACTGTGACCATGTGACCGTCCTCCTTCTGCTGCGTTTTACGAGGTTGTTAAGTGTTAAAAATTAAAGGGGACTTTGCCTCGGCGGGTTTATTTGGACACCATTAAACTCCTGTGCTTCCCCTGATGGCAGCAAAACACAAAACGATCAGAGACAAGACTGAAAACGTCCAAAAACATCACTCAATTTTACGAAACCACAGCTAAGATCTTTTACATTTAAGATTTCTGCAAAAACATTCACACTCGTTTTCATAATTTGGCCATTTTCTAGGTTTAAAATTGTACTTCCTGGTTGCAAATCGTGACACCACATTAGGGATTTTCATAACTGTAACCTAGAAAACATCTCTAACTTACGATCTGACAAATAAAATTATAAAAAAAACACCCTTTATTTTGTTGAAATTGTCTTAAAAGGATCAGGAAAAATCAGTTTCTTCTGTAATCTGTAAATTGCGGCAAACTTTTGAACACAATTCTCAATTCTCCCAACATGAGTGTGTTTAACTCTCTACTTTCTGTAATTTTCAACATATTTTTCAGCTTTTCTTCACTAATTGATTCTTTTATTGGTGTAAAACTTGTGAACACGTGAACTTTGAACATTTTACACAAATCATGCACCTATTTAAAGTTCCTATGACACACTGGACCACACATTTTACTTAAACAGTTAACATCTTTATATTTAAGATTTTACTGCAAGTTTTTACATTTTTGTTCGCAGTTTGGACATTTTTTTAGCTTTCAAATTTTACTTCCTGGTTGGATATCATGACATCACACGCCAAAACTCCAGTAATGCACACAGAACTTATTATTTGACAAATAAAATTATAAGAAAACACTGTTATTTTGTAGAAATCATGTTCAAAGTATCAGAAAAATGTGTTTTGTAAGTGTAAAACTGTGTCTCAGTTTGGGACTTTCTAAAATAAAACTCTACTTGTAATTTTCAACATATTTTTCAACTTTTTTTTCATAAATTGCGTCTCTTTTGATGTAAAATTGTAATATATGTTTACAACAAGTTTTATAGCACCAAATTAAGTAGATATTAAAGACCCTTTCACTTTTAGTAAAACTTTTTCCAAATTCTCTATTGAAAAGAATGGGAACGGAGCGTTTGCAGAAGAAAAAAGTGGGCGGGGTTGAATAAGGTCAAGAACAATTAAATCATTTTACAAACAGAGATAATTGTACTGTAGAAGTAATAATAGCAAATGTAAATATAAATACGGTAATTAGCATCTTAATGTTTACACGACAATTAAAAACCAACGGACAATGTGTCTAACTGGAGTCGACTGGCCTTCATAGTCTCTAAATGTGTCTAACTGGAGTCGACTGGCCTTCATAGTCTCTAAATGTGTCTAACTGGAGTCTACTGGCCTTCATAGTGTCTAAATGTGTCTAACTGGAGTCGACTGGCCTTCATAGTCTCTAAATGTGTCTAACTGGAGTCTACTGGTCTTCATAGTCTCTAAATGTGTCTAACTGGAGTCTACTGGCCTTCATAGTGTCTAAATGTGTCTAACTGGAGTCTACTGGCCTTCAGAGTCTCTAAATGTGTCTAACTGGAGTCTACTGGCCTTCATAGTCTCTAAATGTGTCTAACTGGAGTCTACTGGCCTTCAGAGTCTCTAAATGTGTCTAACTGGAGTCTACTGGCCTTCATAGTCTCTAAATGTGTCTAACTGGAGTCTACTGGCCTTCATAGTGTCTAAATGTGTCTAACTGGAGTCTACTGGCCTTCATAGTCTCTAAATGTGTCTAACTGGTGAATTCTGGCCTTCATAGTCTCTAAATGTGTCTAACTGGAGTCTACTGGTCTTCATAGTCTCTAAATGTGTCTAACTGGAGTCTACTGGCCTTCAGAGTCTCTAAATGTGTCTAACTGGAGTCTACTGGCCTTCAGAGTCTCTAAATGTGTCTGTCTGGAGTCTGCTGGCCTTCATAGTCTCTAAATGTGTCTAACTGGAGTCTGCTGGTCTTCATAGTCTCTAAATGTGTCTAACTGGAGTCTGCTGGCCTTCATAGTCTCTAAATGTGTCTAACTGGAGTCTACTGGCCTTCATAGTCTCTAAATGTGTCTAACTGGAGTCTTCTGGCCTTCATAGTCTCTAAATGTGTCAATAACTGGAGTCTGCTGGCCTTCATAGTCTCTAAATGTGTCTAACTGGAGTCTACTGGCCTTCATAGTCTCTAAATGTGTCTAACTGGAGTCTACTGGCCTTCATAGTCTCTAAATGTGTCTGTCTGGAGTCTACTGGCCTTCAGAGTCTCTAAATGTGTCTAACTGGAGTCTACTGGCCTTCATAGTCTCTAAATGTGTCTGTCTGGAGTCTACTGGCCTTCATAGTCTCTAAATGTGTCTGTCTGGAGTCTACTGGCCTTCATAGTCTCTAAATGTGTCTGTCTGGAGTCTACTGGCCTTCAGAGTCTCTAAATGTGTCTAACTGGAGTCTACTGGCCTTCATAGTCTCTAAATGTGCCTAACTGGAGTCTACTGGCCTTCATAGTCTCTAAATGTGTCTAACTGGAGTCTACTGGCCTTCATAGTCTCTAAATGTGTCTAACTGGAGTCTACTGGCCTTCATAGTCTCTAAATGTGTCTAACTGGAGTCTACTGGCCTTCATAGTCTCTAAATGTGTCTGTCTGGAGTCTACTGGCCTTCATAGTCTCTAAATGTGTCTGTCTGGAGTCTACTGGCCTTCAGAGTCTCTAAATGTGTCTAACTGGAGTCTACTGGCCTTCAGAGTCTCTAAATGTGCCTAACTGGAGTCTACTGGCCTTCATAGTCTCTAAATGTGTCTAACTGGAGTCTACTGGCCTTCATAGTCTCTAAATGTGTCTAACTGGAGTCTACTGGCCTTCAGAGTCTCTAAATGTGTCTGTCTGGAGTCTACTGGCCTTCAGAGTCTCTAAATGTGTCTGTCTGGAGTCTACTGGCCTTCATAGTCTCTAAATGCTGTCTAACTGGTGAATTCTGGCCTTTATAGTCTCTAAATGTGTCTAACTGGAGTCTACTGGCCTTCATAGTCTCTAAATGTGTCTAACTGGAGTCTACTGGCCTTCATAGTCTCTAAATGTGTCTAACTGGAGTCTACTGGCCTTCATAGTCTCTAAATGTGTCTGTCTGGAGTCTACTGGCCTTCAGAGTCTCTAAATGTGTCTAACTGGAGTCTACTGGCCTTCATAGTCTCTAAATGTGTCTGTCTGGAGTCTACTGGCCTTCATAGTCTCTAAATGTGTCTGTCTGGAGTCTACTGGCCTTCATAGTCTCTAAATGTGTCTGTCTGGAGTCTACTGGCCTTCAGAGTCTCTAAATGTGTCTAACTGGAGTCTACTGGCCTTCATAGTCTCTAAATGTGCCTAACTGGAGTCTACTGGCCTTCATAGTCTCTAAATGTGTCTAACTGGAGTCTACTGGCCTTCATAGTCTCTAAATGTGTCTAACTGGAGTCTACTGGCCTTCATAGTCTCTAAATGTGTCTAACTGGAGTCTACTGGCCTTCAGAGTCTCTAAATGTGTCTAACTGGAGTCTACTGGCCTTCATAGTCTCTAAATGTGTCTAACTGGAGTCTACTGGCCTTCATAGTCTCTAAATGTGTCTGTCTGGAGTCTACTGGCCTTCAGAGTCTCTAAATGTGTCTAACTGGAGTCTACTGGCCTTCATAGTCTCTAAATGTGTCTGTCTGGAGTCTACTGGCCTTCATAGTCTCTAAATGTGTCTGTCTGGAGTCTACTGGCCTTCATAGTCTCTAAATGTGTCTGTCTGGAGTCTACTGGCCTTCAGAGTCTCTAAATGTGTCTAACTGGAGTCTACTGGCCTTCATAGTCTCTAAATGTGCCTAACTGGAGTCTACTGGCCTTCATAGTCTCTAAATGTGTCTAACTGGAGTCTACTGGCCTTCATAGTCTCTAAATGTGTCTAACTGGAGTCTACTGGCCTTCATAGTCTCTAAATGTGTCTAACTGGAGTCTACTGGCCTTCAGAGTCTCTAAATGTGTCTAACTGGAGTCTACTGGCCTTCATAGTCTCTAAATGTGTCTAACTGGAGTCTGCTGGCCTTCATAGTCTCTAAATGTGTCTAACTGGAGTCTACTGGCCTTCAGAGTCTCTAAATGTGTCTGTCTGGAGTCTACTGGCCTTCATAGTCTCTAAATGTGTCTGTCTGGAGTCTACTGGCCTTCATAGTCTCTAAATGCTGTCTAACTGGTGAATTCTGGCGTTTATAGTCTCTAAATGTGTCTAACTGGAGTCTACTGGCCTTCATAGTCTCTAAATGTGTCTGTCTGGAGTCTACTAGCCTTCAGAGTCTCTAAATGTGTCTAACTGGAGTCTACTGGCCTTCATAGTCTCTAAATGTGTCTGTCTGGAGTCTACTGGCCTTCAGAGTCTCTAAATGTGTCTAACTGGAGTCTACTGGCCTTCATAGTCTCTAAATGTGTCTAACTGGAGTCTACTGGCCTTCAGAGTCTCTAAATGTGTCTGTCTGGAGTCTACTGGCCTTCAGAGTCTCTAAATGTGTCTAACTGGAGTCTACTGGCCTTCATAGTCTCTAAATGTGTCTGTCTGGAGTCTACTGGCCTTCAGAGTCTCTAAATGTGTCTAACTGGAGTCTGCTGGCCTTCATAGTCTCTAAATGTGTCTAACTGGAGTCTGCTGGGCTTTTGAGCTTTGGAGATGTAAACAGACCAGGGCTCTACAGTAAAAAAAATTTTTTCAGGAGCACATGTGCCCCTAAGTCAAAAATTTTAGGAGCACAGAAAAACAAATGGGGGCACAAATAGGTTTTAGTTTTGAACGTTTATTACAGTGCAGAATTTGCGCACACCAACTTATTTGAATGAATTTTACACAAAAAACACAAAAGAATTATGACTGTACTTTTCCTGCACAATCACTGTGTTTTTAATCAGTCTATCTCCATTTTATCTGATTAATATTCATTTAGACTTATAATAAGCCAAACAGACTGTACTGCACTGAAACACTCTGCGCCCCTTTTTGGACCTAAGCGAACAGACAAGAACATTCACACAGACAGTGGCTCCTCTTTTCTGCATCACTCGAGGAAAAACTAAAACACAACACTACCCACAGTTTCAGAACCTCTTCTTTGGCCTTCAGAGTCTCTAAATGTGTCTGTCTGGAGTCTACTGGCCTTCATAGTCTCTAAATGTGTCTGTCTGGAGTCTACTGGCCTTCATAGTCTCTAAATGCTGTCTAACTGGTGAATTCTGGCCTTTATAGTCTCTAAATGTGTCTAACTGGAGTCTACTGGCCTTCATAGTCTCTAAATGTGTCTAACTGGAGTCTACTGGCCTTCATAGTCTCTAAATGTGTCTAACTGGAGTCTACTGGCCTTCATAGTCTCTAAATGTGTCTAACTGGAGTCTACTGGCCTTCATAGTCTCTAAATGTGTCTGTCTGGAGTCTACTGGCCTTCATAGTCTCTAAATGTGTCTGTCTGGAGTCTACTGGCCTTCAGAGTCTCTAAATGTGTCTAACTGGAGTCTACTGGCCTTCATAGTCTCTAAATGTGTCTGTCTGGAGTCTACTGGCCTTCATAGTCTCTAAATGTGTCTGTCTGGAGTCTACTGGCCTTCAGAGTCTCTAAATGTGTCTAACTGGAGTCTACTGGCCTTCATAGTCTCTAAATGTGCCTAACTGGAGTCTACTGGCCTTCATAGTCTCTAAATGTGTCTAACTGGAGTCTACTGGCCTTCATAGTCTCTAAATGTGTCTAACTAGAGTCTACTGGCCTTCATAGTCTCTAAATGTGTCTAACTGGAGTCTACTGGCCTTCATAGTCTCTAAATGTGTCTGTCTGGAGTCTACTGGCCTTCATAGTCTCTAAATGTGTCTGTCTGGAGTCTACTGGCCTTCAGAGTCTCTAAATGTGTCTAACTGGAGTCTACTGGCCTTCAGAGTCTCTAAATGTGTCTAACTGGAGTCTACTGGCCTTCATAGTCTCTAAATGTGCCTAACTGGAGTCTACTGGCCTTCATAGTCTCTAAATGTGTCTAACTGGAGTCTACTGGCCTTCATAGTCTCTAAATGTGTCTGTCTGGAGTCTACTGGCCTTCATAGTCTCTAAATGTGTCTGTCTGGAGTCTACTGGCCTTCAGAGTCTCTAAATGTGTCTAACTGGAGTCTACTGGCCTTCATAGTCTCTAAATGTGTCTGTCTGGAGTCTACTGGCCTTCATAGTCTCTAAATGCTGTCTAACTGGTGAATTCTGGCCTTTATAGTCTCTAAATGTGTCTAACTGGAGTCTACTGGCCTTCATAGTCTCTAAATGTGTCTGTCTGGAGTCTACTGGCCTTCAGAGTCTCTAAATGTGTCTAACTGGAGTCTACTGGCCTTCATAGTCTCTAAATGTGTCTGTCTGGAGTCTACTGGCCTTCAGAGTCTCTAAATGTGTCTAACTGGAGTCTACTGGCCTTCATAGTCTCTAAATGTGTCTAACTGGAGTCTACTGGCCTTCAGAGTCTCTAAATGTGTCTGTCTGGAGTCTACTGGCCTTCAGAGTCTCTAAATGTGTCTAACTGGAGTCTACTGGCCTTCATAGTCTCTAAATGTGTCTGTCTGGAGTCTACTGGCCTTCATAGTCTCTAAATGTGTCTAACTGGAGTCTGCTGGGCTTTTGAGCTTTGGAGATGTAAACAGACCAGGGCTCTACAGTAAATTTTTTTTTTTCAGGAGCACATGTGCCCCTAAGTCAAAAATTTTAGGAGCACAGAAAAACAAATGGGGGCACAAATAGGTTTTAGTTTTGAACGTTTATTACAGTGCAGAACTTGCGCACACCAACTTATTTGAATGAATTTTACACAAAAAACACAAAAGAATTATGACTGTACTTTTCCTGCACAATCACTGTGTTTTTAATCAGTCTATCTCCATTTTATCTGATTAATATTCATTTAGACTTATAATAAGCCAAACAGACTGTACTGCACTGAAACACTCTGCGCCCCTTTTTGGACCTAAGCGAACAGACAAGAACATTCACACAGACAGTGGCTCCTCTTTTCTGCATCACTCGAGGAAAAACTAAAACACAACACTACCCACAGTTTCAGAACCTCTTCTTTGGCCTTCAGAGTCTCTAAATGTGTCTGTCTGGAGTCTACTGGCCTTCATAGTCTCTAAATGTGTCTGTCTGGAGTCTACTGGCCTTCATAGTCTCTAAATGTGTCTGTCTGGAGTCTACTGGCCTTCATAGTCTCTAAATGTGTCTGTCTGGAGTCTACTGGCCTTCATAGTCTCTAAATGCTGTCTAACTGGTGAATTCTGGCCTTTATAGTCTCTAAATGTGTCTAACTGGAGTCTACTGGCCTTCATAGTCTCTAAATGTGTCTAACTGGAGTCTACTGGCCTTCATAGTCTCTAAATGTGTCTAACTGGAGTCTACTGGCCTTCATAGTCTCTAAATGTGTCTAACTGGAGTCTACTGGCCTTCATAGTCTCTAAATGTGTCTGTCTGGAGTCTACTGGCCTTCATAGTCTCTAAATGTGTCTGTCTGGAGTCTACTGGCCTTCAGAGTCTCTAAATGTGTCTAACTGGAGTCTACTGGCCTTCATAGTCTCTAAATGTGTCTGTCTGGAGTCTACTGGCCTTCATAGTCTCTAAATGTGTCTGTCTGGAGTCTACTGGCCTTCAGAGTCTCTAAATGTGTCTAACTGGAGTCTACTGGCCTTCATAGTCTCTAAATGTGCCTAACTGGAGTCTACTGGCCTTCATAGTCTCTAAATGTGTCTAACTGGAGTCTACTGGCCTTCATAGTCTCTAAATGTGTCTAACTAGAGTCTACTGGCCTTCATAGTCTCTAAATGTGTCTAACTGGAGTCTACTGGCCTTCATAGTCTCTAAATGTGTCTGTCTGGAGTCTACTGGCCTTCATAGTCTCTAAATGTGTCTGTCTGGAGTCTACTGGCCTTCAGAGTCTCTAAATGTGTCTAACTGGAGTCTACTGGCCTTCAGAGTCTCTAAATGTGTCTAACTGGAGTCTACTGGCCTTCATAGTCTCTAAATGTGCCTAACTGGAGTCTACTGGCCTTCATAGTCTCTAAATGTGTCTAACTGGAGTCTACTGGCCTTCATAGTCTCTAAATGTGTCTGTCTGGAGTCTACTGGCCTTCATAGTCTCTAAATGTGTCTGTCTGGAGTCTACTGGCCTTCAGAGTCTCTAAATGTGTCTAACTGGAGTCTACTGGCCTTCATAGTCTCTAAATGTGCCTAACTGGAGTCTACTGGCCTTCATAGTCTCTAAATGTGTCTAACTGGAGTCTACTGGCCTTCATAGTCTCTAAATGTGTCTAACTGGAGTCTACTGGCCTTCAGAGTCTCTAAATGTGTCTGTCTGGAGTCTACTGGCCTTCATAGTCTCTAAATGTGTCTGTCTGGAGTCTACTGGCCTTCATAGTCTCTAAATGCTGTCTAACTGGTGAATTCTGGCCTTTATAGTCTCTAAATGTGTCTAACTGGAGTCTACTGGCCTTCATAGTCTCTAAATGTGTCTGTCTGGAGTCTACTGGCCTTCAGAGTCTCTAAATGTGTCTAACTGGAGTCTACTGGCCTTCATAGTCTCTAAATGTGTCTGTCTGGAGTCTACTGGCCTTCAGAGTCTCTAAATGTGTCTAACTGGAGTCTACTGGCCTTCATAGTCTCTAAATGTGTCTAACTGGAGTCTACTGGCCTTCAGAGTCTCTAAATGTGTCTGTCTGGAGTCTACTGGCCTTCAGAGTCTCTAAATGTGTCTAACTGGAGTCTACTGGCCTTCATAGTCTCTAAATGTGTCTGTCTGGAGTCTACTGGCCTTCATAGTCTCTAAATGTGTCTAACTGGAGTCTGCTGGGCTTTTGAGCTTTGGAGATGTAAACAGACCAGGGCTCTACAGTAAATTTTTTTTTTTCAGGAGCACATGTGCCCCTAAGTCAAAAATTTTAGGAGCACAGAAAAACAAATGGGGGCACAAATAGGTTTTAGTTTTGAACGTTTATTACAGTGCAGAACTTGCGCACACCAACTTATTTGAATGAATTTTACACAAAAAACACAAAAGAATTATGACTGTACTTTTCCTGCACAATCACTGTGTTTTTAATCAGTCGATCTCCATTTTATCTGATTAATATTCATTTAGACTTATAATAAGCCAAACAGACTGTACTGCACTGAAACACTCTGCGCCCCTTTTTGGACCTAAGCGAACAGACAAGAACATTCACACAGACAGTGGCTCCTCTTTTCTGCATCACTCGAGGAAAAACTAAAACACAACACTACCCACAGTTTCAGAACCTCTTCTTTAAGAGAACTTCCACTGGCACTTTACACAAAACTGCTTCGATGTGAATAAAGTGGGTAGAATTTTTAAACCTGTGTTTTCAAATTCCTGGAGTTGTGACAAACAGATTTATTTGGCATTTTCTTTGGCAAACTTCAGCCCACATATCGCCTGCTCTGTGCCGTAGCTCTGCTCTGTGCGGACACTGACATAAAACTAGTTTTTTTCACAGGGCAGATGTTTAACCTGCCCTGTGACACACGCTGAGGGTGGAGCTGTGGACAAGTCGCGCGCTGGCGGTGCAGTGTCCACGGGCTCCAGCACACAGGTCCCGCACACTGGTACAAGTTTATTGGCGACAGCAGCGGCCGTAATGAAATGTGATGCACTCAGTATTCAGACATCGAGTCCGTGACGTGACCGAGTCCAAATGCGCTCGAGTCCGAGACAAGACCGAGACAAAACTCTCGCTTTAGAGAGGGAAGTCCAGCGGCACAGGGGAATCTACTGAGCGGTGGGACAGGTGTGGGTCCTGCTGCGGGGCCGCTCCTCGTTTAAGGGGGCGTGGGTGTGTTTTGAAGCGGAGTTTGTTCGTATGAGTGATATCGCTGCACACCCGGAGCTCGTACGCTGGGGTCGTGCGCGGTCGGAGGTGTTCTGCCCGGGCACGGTTCGGTTGCGCTCGCGCTGGCCGTGTTGCGCTTTAGGGGCGATCCAGACTTGGGGACGATTCTGAAGTCCTAGTGTGAGTGCGCCCCAAATGTTTGATACATGTAGAACGTTTAACTCGTCACGTTGCGTCTGCAGAAGCACTCGCACAGGTGCGACTGTTTTATTTTTCTCGTTCGCACGACGAAATATTTGCTCACAAATGCGAGTGAAATGGGCGCACTGTAGAGCCCTGAAACAGACTAATAATAAAGTCTTACTCAAACGTGTGTGAACGAAACACAACTCCAGGTCCGTTTTTGAGGCTATAACATGCGAACAAGAGTCCATTTTGCGTCATATAGAACCTTGTAATTTAAAGTGGTTCACAGAATAAAATCAAAGTATATTGTATTCTTGTTTATTCTCTCAGCCCTTTTAGCAGCTCCTCTGTGTTTCCCTGTTTGAGCGGTAAATTGGCCCTCATTACTCAGTGTCCGGATCCGGATCTGAGGCCTGTAATTACCCCAGCGCCAGTTAATGTGGTTGCTAAGAATAAAAAGCTGAGCGATCTGGAAAAAAATAATATTTTTCTGTGTAACTTTTCTCTTGGAGGTTCGGTCAGGTGCTTTTCTCCAAGTAGATGTTATTGCTTCGTCTGGAATGTTCCGCAGTATGGTGTTAAACTGTTGTATCGTCATGGAGACCAAACCAGACCAAGTTACAGTCAGAATCCCTGTTTTTCTAGGTGTTTATGAGCTATAAAACCACCTCTGATTGATTTTAAATGTAAAGTCAAGCTGTTTAACGTCACACTGCGGAACATTCCAGGCAGAGCAATGACGTATCCATAGAAACAAGCAGCTGAAAAGTTATACAGTGCAGCTTTAGGTTTTAATAATAGAGTTCAGTTCAAAGTTCACATTTTAAACATGTCCAGAAGAATTTACAAAAAAACTGAATAGAATAAACAAAACAAAAACAAAACAAAAAATGGAGATTTTGTTGTTTGTGGAGGAAATTATGATCCTTCGAAAAGTTCAAATTTCAATTCAGTTATGATTAATCTTTTGGCCCTAGTCGTGATTGTAATTTGACTTTGCTGTAGATGCTTTTTAGTGTCTTTGAAAAAGTGAAAAAAACAGAATAAGTCCATTTTTTTAAATAGTTTGCAGCGGTCCAAACTTATCCCAGACAAAAACTTGAGTCGACTTGTTCCACGATTATCCTTAAAGCAACTAGCATGCTAACGGAGCACATCAGCGTGACAGGCTGGCTTACAGATGAGCCAGATGCTTTATAATGGGCTCTATTCACGGTTACCGGAAAACGTTTTGAAACATGCAAATGACGAATTCCAGTGTAGATACCCGTATTATAAATAAATAAATAAATTAGTTTATTTATTTATTTATTTTCTCTCTTTTTTTATTTTCTATTTACAAACACCCGGTGAACAAACATTTGCAGTGACATAAATTCATAGATAACAGAGTTTGGGGGAGAGCTATGATCGAGATTCGAGCACATACTGTGTGGAGTCTGATGGGACCTGTTAACACCTGAAGACCTGAGGGCAATTTTAGTACATTTCTCCTTGCCTGGATTTTTTTCTTAATCTTGCTTTTAAAACTGCCCCTTTTACCCCTAATGAAGTGTTCTACCTCCTTTTGTTCAGTCCAACCTGTTATTTCACAATCTGCTGCTGTAGTTGTGTCATGAGGCTGTGATAAAAGCTACAGGACCAGAAATAGAGATGGGGGAAAAAAATTAAAAATAAAATAAAATTCCCACTCTTTTATACAAAACACACAGCAAATGTGTATAAACAACTTTTTGGATATAAAAAATGCTTAATTTAAGGCCTTAGCTACAAAAATGCAAAATATCATGTCTGTAAGTAAATTAAAAATATCCTTATTGCCCTAAAAACAAACAAAGTGTCATCGCTCCATTACTTTTCTGGTGCCAGTGGAAATAGCTCCTGTAAAGTCCAGGGCCAGAGCATAGAACAGAGCCACAGCACTTGTAATGCATTTCCAGGACGTTTATTACATTTGTATTTGTTCATTTTGACTGAAATAACCCTTTCAAATAAAAATAGAAAGGGATGCGCAATTACACACACCAAGGTGTGTAATTTGCCATTTATGTGAGAATAAACTGCACTTAGAGCGACTTTTTCATTCGTTATAAACACACACAGTCAGAGGAGTCGACCATCTTGACTCACTTCACTCTTTGGCAAAGTTTGACTCGATCAAAATGGACGGAGCGCATGAGTTTGGGGAAAACAAAGTTCCTATTGGACACTCGTTTTGCTCACGTCATCACACAGCGTGAGTGTGACGTAGGATAAAGCCACAGAAATGTACGGAAACCTCTATGTCTGCACTTTCAGAGGGGAAAAAGTACATTTCTGTCTTTTACGGTTAGAAAGTTCTGCGCGGTTACGGAAAACATATTCCTTGTTGTCGTATACGATGTCGTAGGTCTTCGAGGGTTAATGTTGGTTATGTCTGGATAGTGTGTGTTGTGGGTGATTAAACTGGTGCATTAAAAGGCAGGGTTATGTGGGCCTGTTATCCAGTGGTGTTGGCCCCTGGTCGCTGGCCCTTCCTGTTTGCCCTGTTGTGTTTTTTTCTTCCTCAGCTTGTGTTGCATTAAAAAAGTCAGAGTTTGGGGTCTGCAAGTCAGGGGTGTGCCGCCTCTGAATGCAGCTTCCGCCCTCTGCTTCCCCTTCTCAGTTATGGGTGTTTTTTTGTTCCTTTTTTTTCTTCCACGCTCCACAGAGCCATAACTCCACCACAACTGCACAACTGGCAATATTCTTTAAGTTTCCACTCTCATTAGTGTCGTTAATTATTATTGCTTTTATTATCATTGTTACTGTTGTTACTATTATTATTAATAATGTTATTTTCATTATTGTTGTTATAATCACTGCTCTTATCATTATTATTATTGTTAGTATAGGACAGAGGTAAATGGGTTTGTTGTGGTGTCTTCCAGGTGTGTTGTGTCGTTTTGGAGGGAGATGTGTTCAGACATGATGTTTTTCCATCTTGAAATGTGTAGTTTTTTGTTTTCCAGTTGATCAGAATTACTTTCTTGGCGATAGTTAGCGACACCAGGAGGAGATTTCTGTTGTATTTTGGAAGTTGAATTACAGTAGATGTGTTTCCAAGGATGCAGAGCGACGGATCCATTGGGATGTGGCAGCTAAATATTGTGGAGAGTGAATCGGTGACTGTTTCCCAGAAAAATTTGACTGGTGTGCAGTGCCGGAGTGTGGGAAGGTGGTCATCTCTGGTTTGTTGTGTACAGTGTGTGCATATGTCTGAGGAAAAACCCATTTTTGATCATTTATAGCCTGTGTAATGAAATCTGTGGAGGACTTTGAACTGTATGAGCTGTAGGTTGGAATGGTTGGACATTGTATGAATGTTTTTTACATATCTGGGTCCAGAAATCGGCACTGGGAGCAAATGCTAAGTCTTGTTGCCACTTTAAAGTAGGTAGAAAATTTGTACTGTCTGACTTGGTGATAATTTTATATATTTTGGAGCAGGGCTCTACAGTGCGCCCATTTCACTCGCATTTGCGAGCAAATATTTTGTCGTGCGAACAAGGAAAACAACAGTCGCACCAGTGCGAGTGCTTCTGCAGCCACAATAAGGAGAACTGCGCACAGACGTGACGTGACAAGTTAAACATTCTAAATGATTCAAACATTAGGGGCAAACTCACACTAGGACTTTAGAACCGTGCCCAAGCCTGGATCGCCCCTAAAGTGCGGCGCGCCTGCCCAGTGTGAGCGCAACCGAGCGTGCCCGCGCACAACACCATCGACCGCGCACGACCCCAGCATACGAGCTCCACGTGTGTGGCGATATCACTCATACGAACAAACTTCGCTTCAAAACACACCCACACCCACCTTAAACGAGGAGCGGCACCGCAGCAGGACCCACCTTTGTCCCACCACTCAGTAGACACCCCTGTGCCGCTGGACTTCCTTCTCCGCTAAAGCGATCTGGTATTGGACTCGAGCGCATTTGGACTCGGTTTTGTCACGGACTCGAGGTCTGAATATTGAGTGCATCATATTTCATTACTGCCGCTGCTGTCGGCAATAAACTTGTACCGGTGTGCGGGACCTGTGAGCTGGAGCCCACAGATACTGTGTGGCCCGTCCCCACATCACATGCACCGCCTGCGCGCGGCTCATCCACAGCGCCACCCTCGTGTACCAGCGTGCGTCACAGGGCAGGTTAAATATCCAACCTGTCTATACGTCAGTGCGCCGCTCTGCGCCTTTTCACGCTCTCTCCTCCCCACGTATAACGCACAGAGGCTCCTCCTCAATGAGCACTGATTGGAAGAGCAGGACGAAACGCGAAGCAAAAACTAATTTTCTGTCATTGTCCGCACAGAGCAGGCGATATGTGGGCTGAAGTTTGCCTAATAAAATGCCAAATTAATCTGTTTGTCACAATTTGCATTTGGTTTAGTAAATGTGCAGAGGGTAAATACCACTGTAAAACCAGTAAGAGAATGTAACTCCAGTTAGGAATTTGAAAAAACAGGTTTAAAAATCCTACACACTTTTTTCACTTCAAAGCAGTTGTGTGTAAAGTGCCAGTGGAAGTTCTCTTAAAGAAGAGGTTCTTAAACTGTGGGTGAGGGTCCAAAAAGGGGTGCAGAGTGTTTCAGTGCAGTACAGTCTGTTTGGCTTATTTTAAGTCAAAATGAATATTAATCAGATAAAATGGAGATAGATTTATAAAAAACAAACAAACATTGAGATCATGCTGGAAAAGTACATAATCCTTCCTCATAATCCTTTTGTGTTTTTGTATAAAATTCATTCAAATAAGTTGGTGTGTGCAAGTTCTGCATTGTAATAAATGTTCAAAACGAAAACCTATTTGTGCCCCCCCTTTTTTTTTTTGTGCTCCTAAATTTTTTAACTTAGGGGCACATGTGCTCCTGAAAAAAAAAAGTTAGCGTAGAGCCCTCTTTTGGAGTTCATTTTGGATGAGGTTGGGTTGAAAAATTCTGAAATTATATCTGGGAGGTTGAGATTAATTGACCGAATGTTGACCTTTTTGTGTATTATTTTTTTTAAGTCAGACAAATATAAAAAAAACAAAAAAAGAATACAGTGACATCTAGATGAAGAAAACCGGTAGGACTGGGCGGAAATACTGTGATACGGTTTTCCGCGGTATCAGTTTCATTACCGTCATTAAAAAACATCTGCATAAGGAGCTAAAACCACAGCAGGACTTTCTCCCCTCTGTTTTCTCTTCTCTTTAAACGTCGTTACGCTCGGAGATTTCCATCCACACGCAGCGAGGAAGAAGAAAAAAACCTGACTGACGCTTCGTGTGTGACGTTGAGCCCAAAAGTTTGTGATGGAGACGTTTTATTGAACGTTGAGAGTCGAGAGGGGACGAGGCGCTGAAGAGGAGAAAGATCCCGCTCGAGGGCGAAGTCAGACTTTCACGGAGGAGACGGTAAAGCCCAATTTATGGTTCTGCACCAAAACGGGTTTGAGTCGACGGCCGTGCACCTCCCAAACTTTCTAACGACGCCTTAAAACGACGCAGACAATAAGGGCTGCAATATAAGTGTGGATAGAGCCTATTGGAATCAAAACTGGACCTTTACTGTCTGCGTTTTATTTATATTTGTCGTGGGCGAGAACTACTTTTACTTTACTGCAGCACTTTTGGTTTTATTCGGTGTGATAAAGAAGTCTCTCTGTGTTTTCTGATATGAAGTCTGTTCCTCTGTCGGATGCAGCTGCAGTAAAACCCGTTTCTAAGTCCACGCGTCACATGAGCCGTAATCGTATTAAAGACTTTTGGCTTTGAGGGAGTTTTATCACATTTTTGCTCCAACTGTTCAACTCAGAATGTCTTTTAAAAGGACTAAACTGAGTAGTACTGACAAAAAAAATCATCTTATTGATTGGACAGTATATTCTTTTATAGGATTGTAAGAAAATCAAATGAAAATTACAATTTGAATGGATGTAATTAGCAAATCCCTCATAGTATTTGAATATCTATAATTTTCTTCATACACAAAATTCAAGAAATTCTTTATTCCTATTATGGAGCAACTGTTTAATTTAAATTTTTACTTATTTCATTTTTTTCTACTTTTTATTACTTAATTTTTCTATTTTTCTTATTTCTATTTTCTCCATCTCCGAACTGTTGAGTAACACAGATCTACATTTTCAATATGCAGAAGCCTGTGCACGGTTGTGTATTACAATGTGAGCAAACGAGTGAGTCAGTGTTCGGTATCGACACACAGTCAGTGCAAGTGTCAAGGACCAGGGTTTTTAAGACAATAACTGGGGACTATGTCTCTCGGCTGGCCTGGGAACGCCTCGGGGTCCGTCCGGAGGAGCTGGAGGAAGTGGCTGGGGAGAAGGAAGCTTGGGAGCCCCTGCTTAGACTGCTGCCCCCGCGACCCGGCCCCGGATAAGCGGAAGAAGATGGATGGATGGATGGATGGATGGATGGAACTGGGGACGGTTATTGCGATTAATCTCATGAATGTCATAGTTAACTCATGATTAATTGCACATTTTTGTCCCCTTGAATCATTATTTTAATACTCTTTATCCACATAGAAAAGTGGCTTTGTGCAGATGTTTTATTTAAAAAATTTTTTATTGCAAACCAGAACAGTCGTCGGTGAGATGCTCTGCATCAGTTTGAGTGAAGTGTCTCTTCTGTCTTCAGAACAGTCACATAACGGGTGAAATAATGTGCTGTGACCTGAGGTGGTTCTCATGACTGAGGGACGTCCAGTGATCTGCAGTTAGTCTGTTTGTGTCGCCCCAACTCCTGCTGTACCCGGGGCCTCGTGCTGGGACTTTCAGGCCGTGTCGGGCTCAGTTGCTTTGAGTTCTGCGTTCACACCTGTCGGGTTGTAGACAGGGCGTTGTCGCAGGACACTGTTTGCGAGTCGCGCGGTGGAGCTGTGGTTTTGTCGGAGAGGGTGGGTCCAGCGGCCTGGGGGTGTCCGTTGCGTGATGGGGCGGGTGTGGGTTCTGCTGCGATGCTCCTCCGTGTGTTTGTCATGGATTCTCTGTATGTTTTGAAGCTGACTTTGTTTCGTGGTTTCCTCTTGCGGGGGCATCGGTGTAGATGTACCGCGCTTTGGCCCAACTCCTCCAAATGGGACGTCTCTGTTTCGTACAAATTGTTTTCCTTCCTGTTTACAACCAGATCGTGTAGTTACAGCCTCAAAATTTAAGCCTTGATTTTAAGGCTTTTTGGGGGGGTATGACGGGTTAATCGTATTTCGCACACTGGGCGGAACCAATAATTGAGAACGCAACTGGGTTAAAATCTTCCAAACATGTCACTGAAGATCACACGCTACAGAATCACAAGAAACAAACTGAGCAGAAGAGTAAAAACAAAGAAAATCAGAGCAGAACACGAAGGTTGATTAAAGCTGTTATGTTGTTTTTTTAACGTTGGTTTTACAACTTAATTTTTCCGGTGCAGGGTTCATCAAATGCTTTTCTCTGTTATTGCTTTGTCTGGAATGTTCCACAATATGACATTAAACCTTTCTATCGTCACAGAGACCAAACCAGATCAAGTTACGGGTCAGATCTGTGGAGAGTCGATCACGCTCACAGTCAGAACGCCTGTTTTTTAGGTGTTTTTGAGCTGTAAAACCACCTGTGATTGGATAAACGTTAAATAAAACTGTTTAATGTCACACTGCGGAACTTTCTAGGTAAAGTAACAACGTATCCATAGAAACAAGCAGGTGATGGACCTCCCAGTTACGAGTCAGATCAATGGAGAAATGGACAGACGGTAATAATGCGTATAGTTTAAAAAAATAAAACACCTGTAATTTAATAAAACTGAGATATATTGTTTGCTTAATGCCGTACTGTGGAACATCCCAGGCAAAGCGGTAATATCTCCATGAAAAGTTACACAGTGCACTTTAACCTTAACAGTGATGCTAAATAGTTCTTAAAGCGTGTTGTTTGTTTCCTCAGGAGTGTATTCTGTCGGGTATCATGTCGGTGAAGGGGAAGAAGGTGCTTCACATGGACCGAAACTCGTACTACGGAGGAGAGAGCGCCTCCCTCACGCCGCTGGAGGAGGTGAGGAACTGCACCTGACCAGGCTTGATCCGATACTGATTTTACCAAAGCACCGATCCGATACAAGGCTGTATTTTTCTGAACGAGGATTGGTAGGCGCGAGAGCGGAGCTTTAGATTAGATTGGATTTTTATTTGCACATAAAGTTAAAACAATTTCGCAGTACTGAAAAATATAAACATTTCAGTGCAGGAGAGTGCGAGAAGAGCATTAATGGTCTTATAAGTGAATGAACACTTTAAACAATACTGTACATTCAGATGAGCAACAATTGTTTAAATTGTCTTTTAAAAGAAAAAAAGAGTGGAAATAGACTTTAGCACAGGGGATAAGTTATTCCAGAGGGCGTCGCCTCTGAACTTGAGTGTTCTTTGGTTGATTGATGTTCTGCTCAAGGGAAAAGTCTGCAGTGTCTTGTAGGTGTGAACATCTGATGAGGACATGAAAAAGTTCTCAAAAACGCTGGGTAAAAACTGGGACGTATGGACATACTTAAACATAAACAGGCAAATACAATATATGTTGGAGCTACCACTAACTCACAGAGCAGGTTAAACCATGTAATGCTAATTTAAGGCTGAACAAGACGACTGCGTCAGAGAGAGCGTTGACACTGAAATGAATCACCCTATCAGCGTATTGGAAATGATTTGCGTCCACACAGTGTTTGGATTGCCAGAAACGCTAGTCACATGACTAGGCTGACGTCATGACGTCACGACACCACGTGGGCGGTAAAAACTAAGAATTGGAGCGCCGTATCTGAAGTTGCTGTAGTTTTATGGAAGTTGCAGCAGCCGATTTTGAGCCGAGGAAGATGGCAGCGTGAAAACAGCGTCTTTTTGTGGACTGACACTGTTTCGTGTTAGTCTCAAGTTTCTTTATAATAATGCATTTTATTTATTTGGCGCCTTTCTGGACACCCAAGGTCGCCTTACAACAACAGCTACAGCGCTTTTCACAGACACATGTCCTCAAAGACGCTTTACAGAGCATTATTAACAGCATTGTTCATTCACTCCAGACCTGATGGTAGTAAGATACCACAGTAAGATACCACAGTAAGATAACACACACCACTTTCACACCTACAGTGCATGTTTTGGGTTTAAACTTTTTCACAATAGCATCACATGCCCAATCACGAACCCAGCGAATCATGAAGGCGCAAGTCACAGTGACGTGGTCCAATAACTACTAGAGCCCCGATGCCAGCGTACCAGCGTCTTCATGCGCCCACACAGCGCTGGATCAGATCCGTGCTCAGGCGAATCTGTGGGAGCTGGCGTATCCATATTGTTCCGTCTTCAGAGCCGTTTTCCATCAGATTAGTGTGGACGAACACTGCATCCGCAACGAAAACGACTCATACACGTACTAATGTGGACGAGGCCTAAGATTATCAGCGGGAACAGAAGTGTGTTTCTTTGAAGCATCCCGAGCCCCATTAGGGATGTAACAATAAACGAAATATGGTGATTTTGTACAGTCAAAGGTCTCACAATAATATCATGGACCATCACAATATATCAAATCAGCAATAGACCGCGAGAGACGTAAAATATGACGTGTCGGAATAGCGATCGTTCTATATAAGTTACTAATACGTTTTGTATACGTCCAGCTCGTTATGAATACATTATGTATACGCCCAAAATAAAAAATAAAAAAAAACATTAATAGTTCAGCGTATGCCAGTGTTTTAGGGAAATTCTGGTACGTTGGCATACGCTGTCTAAATCATCAAGGTGTGACTGGGCCCTTAATTTAGCCTTTGGTGTGGACGCTGAACTTTCTAAAATAACTACGGGAGCAGCAGCGCTCGCTCAGTCTGTTTACATCGCATAATGAGCCTTGTGCGTCTTTTTACAGGCCGCACTGTTGGTTTTATCCTCGATGTGCTCGAAAATGAACTAGAAAAGTTAAATGGCTTAAATGTGTCACTTCACCTGCTTGTTTCATTCACGTAACCTGTCCATTCGGTGTCCTCAGGTCTATAAGCGGTTCCAGCTGCCCGGGAGTCCTCCGGAGTCGATGGGGAAAACCCGGGACTGGAACGTGGATCTGGTGCCAAAGTTCCTCATGGCAAACGGTCTGTGCTGAGTCGGTTTCATTATTTACTGCTCAATTTACCAATGTTTTGTGTTTGATGAACGATTTGGAATGAAACAAAAATGCGGTTAGGCTTTGTTGATGACTTCGTTCTTTCTGAATTTCAATTAAGAACGAAAAACAATAAAATGGGAAAACAGTTTATTTCATTTTTCCGTTTTAGTGTCAAACAAAAAAACCCCCCACATATTTCAACCTCGATTTTAAATTTAAAGTTTATTTCAAACGACACCAATCAAAAAACAGTCATTGTGAGTATTTTAATTTTCTTTATTTTATTCTCTCTGGTTTGTCTGATCATGGAAGTTCTGCTGCAAAACGAACAAAAAATCTTTACAATTTTGTGGACAAACATGTCTTCTTTTATAGCAACGTAACCTAATTGTAAGTCAATTAAATACAATCAATCAATTCAAATACTGTAATACAATACTAAATACTAATAAAATCAACACTAAATACAATCAATCAATTAAATACTGTCCCACTTTAACCGTTTAACGGTATGTTTTAGTCGTACTTAATTTGTTTATATTGTTGTAAAGTGACCTTGAGTGTCCAGAAAGGCGCCTAATAAATAAAATGTATTATTATTATTAAGGTGTTTACTTTCGCACGTTTTACCTTGTTCTAAAGCTCAGACTCTATATTCTGCCCATTTAATCCAGACAGACAGATAAATGTCCTGATCTGTGGCGCCGCAACAGGGTTTATCTGAGGAGTCATTTGTCTGTGTCCGTCCTGCCCCTGAACGCATCACCATCTGTGTTTGTTTACATCCGCAGCCACAGATCTACGTGCACAACACTGAGATTCTCTTGTTTTTGCGGCCGCTCAGTGTGAGTCTGGATTAAAAGGACAGTTCTTAGTGCAGACTTGTGATCTGAGAGGAGCCTCTGTGAGGCTGAGTGTTGAAATGTGTCGGTTTTGAAGCTCGTTTTGGTTCTTTCTCGTTGGTTAGCGATTAGCTGCTGTAGCTCGCACACATAAACAGGCTGTTTTCTCTTCTATTAGCGACTGTAAAGTGACTATAGTGGCCGTATATATGTTACTGGACACGCACTGATGTAAATGAGCTGTGAATAGAAGTGTGAATTATCGGCATTTAGCATATCGTTAATTACCGTGGCGCACACGCATTTACTGCTAAAGGCTAATAGTAGTACTGCAAGTAAACTACTTGCAGTACTACTATTAGCCTTTAGCAGTAAATGCGTGTACTTTCTGTACAGGCGAGAATATCATACAAAAACACCATTAGGCCGACCGACTGTCTTTAAATATATGACGTAAAGAACAATAAATGTCGCCTAAATAAACCCGACTGAAAATCCAATAGAGCCATCCATCTTCTCCCGCTTAATCCGGCTGGGTCGCCAATACTCATAGCACCTGACCTTCCCCCCCTATGAACCCCTCTGCAGGTGGTGAGCCCACAGGAGGGTGGACATCATGGTCCTTGATGTTAGTTCATAGGGGTGCTGCATGTTTTGGGTTGATGGGGGAAACTGGAGTACCCGGAGGAAACCCATCCAGACACGGGGAGGAACATGCAAACATGCAAACATGCATCCACACAGAAAGGCCCGGGCGACCGTGCCGATAGAGCCAAACCTAAGTTTTATAAACAACTGAAGATTTACAATGAATTTTTACATCATAAATATATCGGCAGCTCCAATTCCTATTTTATCTGCGTCATATCCATATCGGTCGGGCCCTTGTTTTTATTACAGATTCATGGATGACACTAAATTCACAGGTGGCGCGTTAAGCAGCAAAACTTCATATAAACCAGAGAGAATAAAATATCGAAATTAAAATAGGCAGAGAGACTGTTTTTGATTGGTCTTATTTGAAATAAACTTTAAATTAAATATTGGAAATAGAGGTCGAAATGTGTCTTTTTTAAATGAAATAATACTGTTTTCCCATTTTATTTTTCGATCATAATTGAAATTTAAAAGAACAAATGGTACAGAAACAGATTTTGTTGGGTTTCACTTCATAAAAAGAGTGCAAAATTTAAAAAAAACAAAGTTTCTTCCCATTTATAAATTTTGACATCACAAGGGAATTCCATTGTTTTACTCGTCTAATGTACACAGAAAGTATTTGACAAATAGAAATATATGATAACACCTTTTAATTTGTTGAATTATTGTTAAAAGTATCAGAAAAATTTTGTGTAAATTGTGACCAACACACATCAAGACGCACTTTAGAACTTTACTTGTCATTTTTATCATATTTTTCATCTCTTCGCACGTTGCTCCTTGATTTGTGTAAAACTATACTGTATATTTCCCCAGGTGTCATCCCACTGAATTAATTAGAAATGAGAAAATCAGAATACTTGTCCTATGCACTTGCCAAAATACCTTTAAATTTGAGCTAAAAGTGTGTATTTTTCGTTTTCTGTCGCAGGTCAGCTGGTGAGGATGCTGCTCATCACTCAGGTCACGCGGTACCTGGACTTTAAAGTGGTTGAGGGGAGTTTTGTGTTTAAAGGAGGGAAAATCTACAAAGTCCCGTCCACTGAAGCAGAGGCTCTGGCATCAGGCAAGAAAACTCTGTCATGATATAAACCTTTCCTTAAACCCGTTTGTCTTCCTCAGGTCTCATGGGTCTTTTCTTAAACCCGTCTGTCCTCCTCAGGTCTCGTGGGTCTTTTCTTAAACCCGTCCGTCCTCCTCAGGTCTCGTGGGTCTTTTCTTAAAGCCGTCTGTCCTCCTCAGGTCTCATGGGTCTTTTCTTAAAGCCGTCTGTCCTCCTCAGGTCTCATGGGTCTTTTCTTAAACCCGTCTGTCCTCCTCAGGTCTCATGGGTCTTTTCTTAAACCCGTCCGTCCTCCTCAGGTCTCGTGGGTCTTTTCTTAAAGCCGTCTGTCCTCCTCAGGTCTCGTGGGTCTTTTCTTAAACCCGTCTGTCCTCCTCAGGTCTCATGGGTCTTTTCTTAAACCCGTCTGTCCTCCTCAGGTCTCATGGGTCTTTTCTTAAACCCGTCTGTCCTCCTCAGGTCTCATGGGTCTTTTCTTAAAGCCGTCTGTCCTCCTCAGGTCTCATGGGTCTTTTCTTAAACCCGTCTGTCCTCCTCAGGTCTCGTGGGTCTTTTCTTAAAGCCGTCTGTCCTCCTCAGGTCTCATGGGTCTGTTTGAGAAGCGGCGTTTCAAGAAGTTCCTGACGTTCGTGGCCGGATTCGACGTGAACGACCCAAAGACTCTGGAGGGGGTGGACCCACAGAAGACGACCATGAGGGAGATCTACAGCAAGTTCAGCCTGGGCCAAGACGTCCAGGACTTCACTGGGCACTCGCTCGCCCTCTACCGCACAGACGAGTGAGTAAGATGTCCGGGTTTCGGACGACAACATTCTACAGGCTAATAATGTTTAACACAGATGGGGGGAGCAAGATTAATAATGTTAAAATAATGTTTTTTGATGTAGCAGAATGAGGTCTAGGGTAAAGTCACCAATAGAAATTATTTAGACGCTGAACTTTAACCTGCGTGAAGTCGCCCCATCAAACTCAAACTTACACAAAAACTATGTCAATCGTTTGTGCTGCAAAAAGTTTCATTTGTGCGATTCTGGTTCTTAAGATATTTGGAGTTTTATTTTCGGCCGATGACGTCGTCCAGGACCTCAGAATGTGAAACAGCCTCAAAACAGGAAGAAAATAATAGAAAACGTTTGTATTTTGTTTGTGCCTGCTTATAGCCCCACAGCTCAGCCGCTGCGTGTTGGAGTTTACCCCGGTGAACGAGAGGGTCGCGTCCCTGCGCCTTCGGGTCGGGGACAGGTCTCTCACTGTGGTGTCGGCCTATGGGCCGAACTGCAGTGCAGAGTACCCGGCCTTCTTGGAGTCTCTGGGAGGGGTACTGGATAGTGCACCGACCGGGGACTCCGTTGTTCTACTGGGGGACTTCAACGCCCATGTGGGCAACGACAGTGACACTTGGAGAGGGGTGATTGGGAGGAACGGCCTCCCTGATCTGAACCCGAGCGGTGTTCTGTTATTGGACTTCTGTGCTAGTCACAGTTTGTCCATAACGAACACCATGTTCAAGCACAAGGGGGTCCATCGGTGCACGTGGCACCAGGACTCCCTAGGCCGGAGGTCGATGATCGACTTTGTTGTCGTGTCATCTGACCTCCGGCCGTGTGTCTTGGACACTCGGGTGAAGAGAGGGGCAGAGCTGTCAACTGATCACCACCTGGTGGTGAGTTGGGTCCGCTGGCGGAGGAGGAAGCCGGAAAGACCTGGCAGGCCCAAGCGTATCGTGAGGGTCTGCTGGGAACGTCTGGCGGAACCTTCTGTCTGTGTGGCCTTCAACTCACACCTCCGGGAGAGCTTCTCCCAGATCCCGAGGGAGGCTGGGGACATGGAGCCCGAGTGGGCTTCGTTCTCGGCCTCCATTGTCGATGCGGCCGTTCGTAGCTGTGGCCGTAAGGCCTGCGGTGCCTGTCGCGGCGGCAATCCCGAACCCGGTGGTGGACACCGGAAGTAAGGGATGCCGTCAAGCTGAAGAAGGAGTCCTACCGGGCCTTACTGGCCCGGTGGACTCCTGAGGCAGCTGGACGGGTACCGTCGGGCCAGCGTGCTGCAGCCCGGGCGGTTGCAGAGGCAAAACTCGGGTCTGGGAGGAGTTCGGGAGGCCATGGAGGAGGACTATCGGACGGCCCCAAGGAAATTCTGGCAAACCGTCCGGCGCCTCAGGAGAGCGGCCCTTCACCAATACTGTTTACAGTGCGGGGGGAGAGCTGCTGACCTCGACTGGGGATGTTGTCGGGCGGTGGAAGGAATACTTTGGGGATCTCCTCAATCCCACCGTCACGTCCTCCGAAGAGGAGGCCGAGGCTGGGGACCCAGAGGCGGACTCATCCATCACCCTGGCCGAAGTCACTGAGGTGGTCAGAAAGCTCCTCGGTGGCAAGGCTCCGGGGGTGGATGAGATCCGTCCTGAGTACCTTAAGTCTCTGGGTGTTGTGGGGCTGTCTTGGTTGACACGTCTCTACAACATCGCGTGGCGGTCGGGAACAGTACCTCTGGACTGGCAGACCGGGTGGTGGTCCCTCTGTATAAAAGGGGACCGGAGGGTGTGTTCCAACTACAGGGGAATCACACTCCTCAGCCTCCCCGGTAAAGTCTATGCCAGGGTACTGGAGAGGAGAGTTCGGCCGATAGTCGAACCTCGGATCCAAGAGGAGCAGTGTGGTTTTCGGCCTGGTCGTGGAACACTGGACCAGCTCTACACCCTCCATCGGGTGCTCGAGGGTTCATGGGAGTTTGCCCAACCAGTCCACATGTGTTTTGTGGACTTGGAGAAGGCATTCGACCGTGTCCCTCGTGGTGCCCTGTGGGGGGTGCTCCGGGAGTATGGGGTCCGGGGCCCTTTGCTAAGGGCTGTCCGGTCCCTGTATGACCGGAGCAGGAGCTGTGTTCGCATTGCCGGCAGTAAGTCAGACTTGTTCCCGGTGCATGTTGGACTCCGCCAGGGCTGCCCTTTGTCACCGGTTCTGTTCATTGTATTTATGGACAGAATTTCTAGGCGCAGCCAGGGGCCGGAGGGGGTCCAGTTCGGGGACCACAGGATTTCATCGCTGCTTTTTGCGGATGATGTTGTCCTGTTGGCTCCATCGAACCAGGACCTGCAACGTGCACTGGGGCGGTTTGCAGCCGAGTGTGAAGCGGCTGGGATGAGAATCAGCTGTTCCAAATCCGAGGCCATGGTTCTCGACCGGAAAAAGGTGGTTTGCCCTCTCCGGGTGGGTGGGGAGTCTCTGCCTCAAGTGGAGGAGTTCAAGTATCTCGGGTCTTGTTCACGAGTGAGGGGAGGATGGAGCGCGAGATTGACAGGCGGATCGGTGGCGTCGGCAGTGATGCAGTCGCTGTATCGGACCGTTGTGGTGAAGAGGAGCTGAGCCGAAGGCGAAGCTCTCGATTTACCGGTCAATCTACGTTCCTACCCTCACCTATGGTCATGAGCTCTGGGTAATGACCGAAAGAACGAGATCGCGGATACAAGCGGCCGAAATGAGTTTCCTCCGCAGAGTGGCCGGGCGCTCCCTTAGAGATAGGGTGAGGAGCTCGGTCACACGGGAGGAGCTCGGAGTAGAGTCGCTGCTCCTCCACGTCGAGAGGAGCCAGCTGAGGTGGTTCGGGCATCTGGTCCGGATGCCTCCTGGACGCCTCCCTCGGGAGGTGTTCCGGGCATGTCCCACCGGTAGGAGGCCCCGGGGAAGACCCAGGACACGCTGGAGGGACTATGTCTCTCGGCTGGCCTGGGAACGCCTCGGGGTCCGTCCGGAGGAGCTGGAGGAAGTGGCTGGGGAGAAGGAAGCTTGGGAGCCCCTGCTTAGACTGCTGCCCCCGCGACCCGGCCCCGGATAAGCGGAAGAAGATGGATGGATGGATGGATGTTTTGTGCTGTGACAATTTTCATTTTTACGAGTTTATTTCTAAAATTATTCAGATATTATAGGACGCCATTTCCGCTCAGCTGACAGCAGCAAACTCCGCAAAACAAGTGGTGATAAACGATCTGAGGCTGTGGAAAAGTCTGTATTATTCTATAAAATATGAATCAAAAGCAAATTACTAAAGACTGAAACAGACTTTTCCCCAGCCTGAGATCGTTTATCACCTCTTCACATGTTTTAAATGTAACAACAAACACAGAAGTTTTTAAAAAAGCCTTGTTTAAACATTTTATTTTATAAGGTGCTAAATCTGTGTGTATTTAAAACACTGCAAATGTGCATGAGTTAAAATGTAATTATTATTTTAGACAATGTGATATATTGTTATTGTTTTGTAATAAATGTAATGTTTTTATGATGTGGACCCCAGGAAGAGTAGCCATTGCTATGGCAATGGCTAATGGGGATCCTAATAAACAAACAAACAAACAAACAAACCACTTGTTTTGCGGAGTTCGCCGCCTCAGCTGAGCGGAAATGACGTCCTATAATATCTGAATAATTTTAGAAATAAACTCATCAAAATGAAAATTGTCACAGCACAAACCAAATACAAACGTTTTCTATCATTTTCTCCCTGTTTTGAGGCTGTTTCAGATTTTAAGGGGCTGGATGACGTCATTGATTGAAAATAAAACATGTAAATATCTTAAGAACCAGAATTGCACAAACGAAACTTTTTGCAGCACAAACGATTGACTCCATTTTGGGTGTTTTAGAGCATTTTGAAGCTTCCTGGGGACTGACCCCAGTTTGACCTATAAAAGAATCGTTAATTTCTCCAAAACTAAAGAAGCACAAACAAAACTTTTTGCAGCACAAACGATTGACATAGTTTTTGTGTAGGTTTGAGTCTGATGGGGCGACTTCACGCAGGTGTCATTTAACGCACACAAACGTCCTCTCTTCTCATCTCCATGGAGATGATCTGTATATTTAATACCATATTGTGGAACATAATTAACATCTCCATGGAGACAAGCGATGAGTTTTAAAAAAAATTTTTTATTAGGCTACCAGCCCCGTTCATGCTGCTCTTGTGTTTGCAGTTACCTGGATAAGCCGTGTATCGAGGCCATATACAAGATCAAACTCTACAGTGAATCTCTGGCCCGATATGGAAAAAGTCCATATCTCTACCCCCTGTACGGGCTGGGAGAGCTGCCCCAGGGCTTCGCAAGGTAAATACTGCGGCAGGGAGGAGGTTGTGGGTTAGATTCCCTGATCTCTTGCTTTATGTTACTGTGACTAAAGTGTATTTGTGCTTTTTTCAGATTGAGCGCCATCTACGGAGGGACGTACATGTTAAACAAACCCATCGATGAGATCGTCGTGGAGAACGGGAAAGTGGTGGGAGTAAAGTCTGAAGGAGAGGTGAGGAAGTATCTTAAAAACGCCTAAAGCTGCGTTCAGACCGGGGCGTCAAGGCGTCCCGTTTACATCCAGAGTTTATATGGATGCGCGTCTATGGCGTCCTGCGATTTTGTGCCGCATATTCAGTAGGGTGGAGTGAAAAAAACTCTTTTTTTTTTCCCCCCAGATCATTTTTGGATAGTGATAAAAAGTTGCCGACACATTCAGTGAGTAACAAACCAAAAAATTTGACATTTTGAAGCAAATCTCCAGTCTCCACAACCTGAATAAACTGAATATGGGCTTTTTTGACCAAAATCACAAAAACAGAGGTTAGTAAAACACAAGTAATTATTTTATTTTTACAAAACTAACTAGTCGATATAAACATAACGAATAGAAAACATGTCTTTTACCACGTTTTTTTTACATTAAAACATATGCAAATTGTTACATCTCAAATTCATGTTGGGCACTGGAGTCATTTTCAAGCTCGATTCTGAGCAGACACAAAATTTTATGAATCTGTCCAAATGTTTATTCATGAAAAAAATAGTAAAGACATTTAAAAAATCAGGTTCTTCCTCTTAACTGTTTATGGACTTTATATAAATGTCTGACTTATATTTTGTAAAGACAAATTCTGAAACATTAAACACACTGAAACATAGAATCTTGTCCATTCTACTACTATTCTCTCCATTCCTTATATGACTAAGAGATGGTTCCTAATAGTTATCATGTTTATATCGACTAGTTAGTTTTGTAAAAATAAAATAATTGTGTGTTTTACTAACCTCTGTTTTTGTGTTTTTGTGATTTTGGTCAGAAAAGCCCATATTCAGTTTATTCAGGTTGTGGAGACTGGAGATTTGCTTCAAAATGTCAAATTTTTTGGTTTGTTACTGTAAACTTCTGACTCCTCGAGGCACCTTAAAACAAACACGTGGAAGTCGTAGAGCAGTTTTAAGAAGATCTTTATTTTAGCCACAACAGGATTTAACAGGATACCGGCCTTTATGATGGGTCTTTGCTTCCCCGTCTCTGCAAAGCCCATTCTGCGAGACCTTTTTATAGCAGGACTTGCTGATTACAACACTTGTTGATGCATGCAGGTGTAATTCTATCGTTGTTGCTTACGTAAAATTCACGAAATTGAGCGTCTAGCCCAACGTCTAGGCCATGTTTAAAGCAGGCCCTTGCAGAGACTGCACATCTATTTAAATAGACAAAGGTCACAAGGTTAACATGCTCCTATGGCATTTGAAGTTGAGCATAGGTTATACAGTCAGAGATAAGAAAGAAGCATATACGTACTTGTTTAATCATTCCTTAATATTAACACAAAGAGAATAATTCACATTACTCACTGAATGTGTCGGCAACTTTTTATCACTATCCAAAAATGATCTGGAAAAAGAGTTTTTTTTCATTCCACCCTAATATTCAGGCGTCAGCGTGGTGCTGGCGTCGATGTGTCACGACAAAGTCCTGCACGGGTCTGATTTTGTCAAACCGCACACGCTCGTACCAGTCATACCTCAATCCGCACCCGACCCGTTTTCCCGACAGAATTTAAATACAATTCTGCACCCGATCTGACCCTCTCTAAATACAAACCGACACCTGAACCGCACCTGAATGAAAATCAGTCTGAGAGCCAAAAAAGAGCCACAACTTTACGCTCTCCATTCGCTAATTTTCTTTTCAGTTCGCCAGGAGTCACTTGTGAGGTTTGAAAATGAAAGTGGCTCAGATTTGTGGGAATGTGCATGCAGAAAAAACATGGATTTTACATTTAATTATCTTGTAAAAACAAAGGCATTTTTACATTTCACTAAAACACAGCCCTGTTTTTTGTTTGCACATGATGTTTTGTAAACTGCAGATTAGATCCGCGCTGTCCTGCTGCTACTACTGCTGCTACTGCTACTACTACTGCAGGATAAATACAAAATAAATATTTACAGTGATTATTGTAGACATAATAGACACAAGGCAGTGGGGAGTGCAGCATTTACTTTTACTCGATATTCAAACACTTTATATGACACTCATTAAGACAAAGCATTTGTTAAACACAGAGCGTGTCTCTTCACTTAAAGGTCGGCACACCAGGCTGCATTTTTGGTTTTTCAGTGGATCCTAAATGTGCTTCTTTCAGTTATTCCCTCTCACCTTTGTGTTGAAACGCCTGAACGCTCGGACTGAACGAAATCTTCTGAAAATCTGCTCTTTCAAACCTTTTTTTTCTCCTTGAGTTTTCAGATTGACTTAACTTTTTTGTCAGTGTTTGTGTGTACTTATTCCATAATTACTGATGAATCTGTCCTGGTTTCCCTGTGTTCAGATCGCTCGGTGTAAGCAGCTGATCTGTGACCCCAGTTACGCCCCGGACCGAGTGAAGAAGGTGGGACAGGTGATCCGCGTCATCTGCATCCTCAGCCACCCCATCGCCAACACTGGAGACGTGAAGTCCTGTCAGATCATCATCCCCCAGAACCAGGTCAACAGGAAACATGGTGAGAATATAGAAGAGAAAGGGGAGAAAGGGGGAGGAGGATAGAGGGAAGGAGGAGGAGAGTCAACAGGAAACACAGTGAGAATACATATACTCTTAGGAGAGAGGGAGCGGAGAGAGACCCCGTCACCAACACTGGAGACGTGAGGTCCTGTCAGATCGAGGAGGAAGAGGGGCTACATCTGTGTCTTTAAAGTGTCACAGAAGCTGTTTTCAGGCCAGAACGGTACTGGTTTCACCTCTGTGAAGTCGCCCCCATCAAACTCAAACCTACACAAAAACTATGTCAATCGTTTGTGCTTCGTTTGTGCTGCAAAAAGTTTTGTTTGTGCTGCAAAAAGTTTTGTTTGTGCGATTCTGGTTCTTCAGATATTCACAGTTTTATTTAGGCCGATGACGTCGTCCAGAACCTCAGAATGTGAAACAGCCTCAAAACAGGAAGAAAATTATAGAAGACGTTTGTATTTGTTTTGTGCTGTGACAGTTTTCATTTGTGTGAGTTTATTTCTAAAATTATTAATTATTATTTCTGCGGTAATTATAGGACGTCATTTCCCCTCAGCTGACGGCGACAAACTCCACAAAACTAGTGACGATAAACAATCTCAGGCTGTGGAAAAGTCTGTATAATTATATAAAATATGAATCAAAAGTAAATTACTAAAGACTGATACAGACTTTTCCACAGCCTCAGATCGTTTCTCTTCAGTATAAGTCACACTTTTTGGGGGAAATTTATTTGATAAAATCAGAGACCAAGAACCGACATTTCATCTTGAAAGGAAAGTTATAGAAGTTATAGTAATAAAAACAACCAAATAGAGAAGAATCCGTGTATCATTCGTTCATTTGTTTTTCAATATAGAACCAAAAATAAGAACATGAAAAAACAATTTGTAAGGTTAGGTTTATTTATTTCTATAGCGCTTTACACAGACACATGTCTCCAAAGTGCTTTACACAGCATTTTACAGAGTTTGAATTTGTCTCTAAAACCAAAATGAAAAAACAGATCACAATTTGTTTTTTCATTTTTGATTCACATATGATTCATATATTTGGTCTATGGACTGTATTATATAAGCCGCTCCTGAGTATAAGTCGCACAAACCACCCAAACCCTGAAGGAAAAAAAATACGGTAAATGCTTGTGAGGAAAAAAAAAAAGTTTCAGAGTAAATGAAATGTGTGAAATATGTGTCACTGTGTCTGAATTTCCTGATTAATGTACAAATTCAGATTTAATTCAGTCAGTGTGAAAATGTGTAGATCTACTTCACCTTCAGCGTATTTCGGGGTTGAAACGTCGCGAGTTTGAAGTGACGTCTCTGAATCGCGCCGAAACTTAAAGTTTCTGGTTTCTTTCAGACATCTACGTTTGCATGATTTCGTTCGACCATAACGTGGCCTCAAAGGGGAAGTACATCGCCATCGCCAGCACCACGGTGGAGACTAACAACCCCGAGGACGAGGTGCAGCCGGCGCTGGACCTGCTCAAACCCATAGACCAGCGCTTCACCAGCATCAGCGACCTGTACCAGCCCACCGACCTGGGGCAGGAGAGCCAGGTACGAACACACATGTTACCCCATCAAACACAAACCTACACAAGAACTATGGCCATCGTTTGTGCTGCAAAAAGTTTAGTTTGTGCTGCTTTAGTTTTGGAGAAATTAACTATTCTTTTATAGGTCAAATTGGGGTCAGTCTCTCAGGAAGTTCAAAAATGCTCTAAAATGCCCAAAATTGTGTCAATCGTTGGTGGTTCCTTTGTGTGCAAATGCAAAAGAGATCAGGTCTAAAACAGATCTAGAATCACATCTAAACCTTGGTCAAGAAAGGTCTAGAATCGGGTCCAAAACCAGGTCTAAACTGGATCTAAAATCAGGTCTTAAACCAGGTCTAATCAAAGGTTTAGAATTGGGTCTTGAAAGGTCTAAATCCAGGTCTAAAGCAGATCTAGAATCAGGTCCGACCCTGCTCTAAACTAGATCTAAGACCAGGTCTAAACCTTCATCAAGAAAGGTCCAAAACTGCGTCTAAACAAAGGACTAGAACCAGGTCTAAACAAAGGTCTAGAATCAGGTCTAAACAAAGGTCTAGAATCAGGTCTAAGCAAAGGTCTAGAATCGGGTCTAAGCAAAGGTCTAGAATCAGATCTCGAAAGGTCTAAATCCTGGTCTAAATCCTGGTCTAAATCCTGGTCTAAATCCTGGTCTAAATCCTGGTCTAAATCCAGGTCTAAAAGAGATCTAGAATGCGGTCCAACTCGGATCTAAGCCAGAGCTAAGACCAGGTCTGGCCAAGAAAGGTTCAAAACCAGGACCAAAACCAGGTCCAAAACCAGGTCTAAACAAAGGTCTTGAATCAGGTCGTGAAAGGTCTAGAATCATGCTTCGTTTGTGCTGCAAAAAGTTTTGTTTATGCGATTTTGGTTCGTAAGATGTATATAAGTTTTATTTTTGGCCGATGACGTCGTCCAGAACCTCAGAATGTGAAACAGCCTCAAAACAGGAAGAAAATTATAGAAAAAGTTTGTATTTGGTTTGTGCTGTTTTGTGCTGTGACAGTTTCATTTGTGTGAGTTTATTTCTAAAATTATTAATTATTTCTGTGGTAATTATAGGACGTCATTTCTGCTCATCTGAAGCAGCGACTTTAGCAAAACTCCACAAAGCTAGTGAAGATAAACGATCTCCGGCTGCGGAAAAGTCTATAACGTCTGTAGTCTTTAGTAATTTGCTTTTGATTCATATTTTCTATAATAATACAGACATTTCCACATCGTTTCTCTTCAGATCTAGGTAACGTGGATCTCTCTCTAACCGCTGCTGTCGGACTCCTCATTTTGGTCTTAAAATGTTTGTATTAACTAGAGATGCAGCGATATTCGATATAATATTGAATCGTTCGATACTTGTCTCATGATTCGATACACGTGTTTCTCCAGGTCGTTCAGATCCACGTTTTTTCAATAGGACGTGAACTGGAGCCAGAACGAGCTTTATATGAACGAGTCCCAAACCCCGCACGTTCTCATTTGTGTTTTTTTATTCCCAGATCTTCCTCTCGCGCTCGTACGACGCCACGACTCACTTCGAGACGACCTGCGACGACATCAAGGACATCTACAAGCGGGTGATGGGCGCCGAGTTCGACTTCGCCGAGATGGAGAGAGGACAGAACGACATCGTGGGAGACCAGGATTAAAACGAAAAAATTGTGTAAAAATAAAAAATCGACAATAATGAAAAAACAAAAAAAATACCACTCCCTCAAATTAGCGTCAAATCAACTGCTGCAACTACGACACCAAACTCACTGTGGACCCGTACGAGACGCTTACATTATGAAACGATTCAATACGCAAAATGGCTAAAGACGCACTGTGGGACTTTCCCGTTTCCATGGATACGTCATCGCCCTGCCTGGAAAGTTCCACAGTGTGACATTAAACGCTTTTCTTCTATCACGGGTGTTTTTTTACAGCTCGAAAACGCCTCGAAACAAAACAAACGTTCTGACGGTGAGCGCAGATCTGGTCCGGTTTGGTTTCCGTGACGACGCGAAGGTTTAATGCCGTGCTGCGGAACGTTCCAGGCAACGCGGCGACGTCTCCGCGGAGAGAAAATCGTTTGGGATGAACCTGCCGCCGGAGAAGCTACGCAGCGCGACTTTTAACGACGCGCTGAACTTTTCCGCAGCGCCTCGTCTCCATGGTTACCGCTTTGGTGGGAATGTTACGCGATACGGCATTACAGTGAACTATCTCGCACTTTTGTTGCGTTTTTGTTGTCTTGTAATAAGCGGGCTCACCTCTCCACATATCTGCTTGTTACCATGGAGATTTTAGCAATTTAATGCCGTACTGTGTAACTTTCAAGGCAAAGCAGTGATTTTAAGTTTTGTTTTTCTCCTATGTAGAGACGAACAGAGACGCAGACTTGTATAAAAATTGTTAAAGGCACTGTGTAACTTTTATACAGTGCTTCAGCCGCGTCTCCATGGTTACCGCTTTGGAATGTTATGCGATACGGCATTACACTATCTCGCACTTTGGCGTTTTTATTGCCTTGACAACGCACGATCTTGCAATAAGCGGGCTCACCTCTCTACATATCTGAAACGTAACTACGCCTCGCCCACCTGTTTCCGTGGCGATTATAGCAATTTAATGCTGTATTGCGTAACTTTCAAGGCAAAGCACTGAGTTTTTTTGTTTTTTTTCCACCCTCCATAGAGACGAGCAGAGACGCAGGCTTGTATAAAAATAGTTAACTGCTGTGTAACTTTTCGATAGCGCTTCAGCCTCGTCTCCATGGTTACCGCGTTGAATGTTCCGCGATACGGCATTACACTAAACTATCTCGCACAAGTTTAATGCCGTCCTGCGTAACGTTCAAAGCAAAGCGGTGATGTTTTGCTTTTTGTTTTTTAATTTTCTCCGCCATAGAGACGAGCAGAAATGTTCCGCAGTGCAGCTTTTTAAATAAACCGTTGCACTTCTTGCTGTCGGCTTCATTGCGCTAGTCCCAACATGCCAAATAATTGTATTTCTATCCCGCGGGGAGTGAGTGTTTTTGAAGGATTTAAATCTAAATAAATAAACTTCAGCCATCTCAGGTGTTAAAGGCCACGGGGCTCGGGCGTCTTCGAGTGTTTTTTTCGGTCGTATCAAAGCGTTAAGTATTATGTTTTACACGTTTGCAGTGGAAGCGAGAGCAGGATTTGGATGGGAGTCAATGGGAAAAGCTTGACTACAATATGGGGAAAAAAGTGGAATTCAAAACGTGTGGCAATTATCGGAATATTTACAGTTGAGTTAAATTGGAAGGGGGCGTTCAGATGCCTTAATTTGGTTGTCGTGCTTTGGGCAAAATGTGGATCTACACAAAATATTTGCTAGAATTTTACTTTTTACATTTAAATCTGGTAAAAAATGCAGTTTGGACGTATTGTTGGCGGATTATTATTATAATAACAGTATTTCAGATGTCTGGATGGGTTTCCTCCGGGTGCTCCGGTTTCCCCCATCAACCCAAAACATGCCCGCACCCCTATGAACTAACATCAAGGACCATGTTGTCCACCCTCCTGTGGGTTCACCACCTGCAGAGGGGTTCATAGGGGGTCAGGTGCTATGAGTATTGGGCAGCAAACTGCCCCCGCGACCCAGCTGGATTAAGCGGGAGAAGATGGATGGATGGATGGTATTTCAGATGGGACAGTCGGGGGTGCAGTTAAATCTGTTTTCCACGTAATTAAAGCAATAAAATAAATGTGTGAAAATGCAAAACAAACTTAGAAATATAAGTGAGGAATATTCTGTAAAGTAAAAATATGAGACCAGGTCTAAAACCGGATCTAAGGTCAAATTATGTCAAATTATGTCTTGAATCAGGCCTTGAAAAGTCTAAATCCAGGTCTAAAACAGATCTAGAATCACGTCTAAACCTTGGTCAAGAAAGGTTTAGAATCAGGTCTAAAGTCAGGTCTTAAACTAGGTCTAAGCAAAGGTTTAGAATCAAGTCTTGAAAGGTCTAAATTCAGGTCTAAAGCAGATCTAGAATTGGGTCCAACCCTGCTCTAAACTAGATCCAAGACCAGATCTTAACCTTCATCTTAACCTTCATCAAGAAAGGTCGAAAATCAGGTCGAAAATCAGGTCGAAAATCAGGTCTCAATCCAGGTCTCAATCCAGGTCTAAATCCAGGTCTAAATCCAGGTCTAAAAAAGATTTAGAATCCGGTCTAACCCTGGTCTAAACCTGATTTAAGATCAGGTCTGGCCAAGAAAGGTTCAAAACCAGGCCTAGAACCAGGTCTAAACAAAGGTCGAGAATCAGGTCTTGAAAGGTGTAATCCAGGTCTAAATCCAGGTCTAAATCCAGGACTAAAATAAGGTCCAGACCAGGTCTAAACCTTGATTGCGAAAGGTGAAGAATCGGGTCTAAACCAGGTCTAAACAAAGATCTTGAATAAGGTCTCGAAAGGTCTAGATCCAGGTCTAAAATCAACTACAGAGTTTTGTGTACTGCTACTGTTCCTGTTAGTACTTTTTATCCCTGGTGCAAAGATAAACCGCAGCACCTCTGTCAGATTTCCCGTTGACATCCATCCCTGCTCCTCCAGCCTCTATGGAAGCACATCACGCAGTTCGCCAAAGCCAGCCAAAGGGGGCGCTGTCCGTAACCCGCCGTTCGACAAAACCATTTCTACTCGTGATGTCGTAGCCGTAAAGAGAGTGTTTGTGGCGTACGTCGAGTCTTAGTTGTACCGTCTCTCCGATGCCAAGAGAAGTCCTGTCGTGAGAAGTCTGCCGGGCGAGGTGGTGATAGCTCTTATATTTTTGAATAACGCGAGCGGTCGTTAACTTTTAAAATGCGCAAGGACCAAATGCAGCAGTATTGATACGGAGAGTCCGCAACGTCTGTACAAACATATCGGGGCTCGGTGATTTCTGTACTGCAAAGAAATATATTAAAACAAATGGAAAAGTATCGGTATTTGAGTACATTTTTGTTTTTGTGCATATTTTTTTTTCCACTTTCTACTGATCAAAAACGCGTCTGAAGAGGTTTTGGAGTCATCCATGTTTGAGTAATCTAGTGACCTCTCTCAGGCCCTATTCAAATCCTCTTTACAGTTAGTTAGCGGTACGAGGCTCCGCCCACGAGCCGACATTCCCCCCACGCTCCCACATGACAATAAATCTCCATAAATACACAAAAATATGAGACGAAACTCTACACAGCAACTCTAAATATCTAAATATATCGTGTGTTACAGTTAAAGGGGAAATCTGGCATGTCTAAAGCTAAAGTCCGTTTCTAGAGGAGGTGGAATTCTGTCAGAAGCCAAAAAACAGCACAGATCAGTGTTGCCTCAGTGGAGATCTCACTGTGGCACTGAGTCTGTCAAGGCAACAAACTAGTGTAGTGATGGGGACAAGTTCTTAACTTCCAGGTAAAACGCCAATTTGCTTCAGACTGAAGAAGCTTAACTCCACTTTAACCCATCTGACAACAGCCACGAGTCTGACAAACAAAACGCTCTGCCTGGTTCACTCATTAGTGTCTGGAAACGTTAGAAAACAACTTCATAAGCACCTCACACTTCCCTCTGTTGATTTCCCACTGCACAGGCCAAAGCACAAAAGACTCGATTGTCGACTCCAGCGGCGGTGAGAGGCTCCAGAAGCAACAAGTGAGAATTTACTACTGACGGTGAAGAAGAAGAGAAACTGAAAGTTGTTGAAAGAAAATGGTTCGGGAATGTATTTTTTAGCGTTTTTCAAAAAATATAATTAACTCATGAATAAATGGGATTAGAAACGATGTTGGCGATCGAGTCTTTGAGGAGGTGGCAAAGTCGTGTTTTGGGCTGGAATCATGGGGAGAGAGCTGGTCGTCCCCTTTAGGGTCTCTGAAGGCCTCTGTAAAGTCTGAGGAGTTTCTGACTGACCCATATTCCGTATATGAGTGGACTAAGTGAGTGTGACGTCTCCACAGCATCAGCGTCGCTCAAATGAGGCTCCTGTTGCCACGGTTACAGGAGTGAATCTGGAGCCAGGTCCATATTTGGAAATCCTCCCGCGAATATCATAGCAACAACAAGAGCCAATCATGAGTGAGGAGGTTAAATGTGCCGCCCTCCTCAGAGCGGAGATACTCTGCACCTGCAGGACACTGGATTTACCTGATTCTGCAGAATAAGAAGGAAACTTTGAGCTTTTATCATCAAACTTTAAATAGTTTAAGTCATTGATTTATGTTCTATGTTCTGTTACATGCGAACAATAGAGTCGCAATTTAACGAAATTCACTTTACTTTTTGCTAGTTAAATTATGCTAGTTAAGATTCTAGTAACATTAGATATTGGAATAGTCTGAGATATTTTATCATTTTATTTGAAAAATAGTCAATTGGGGCAGGAAAGCGGGAAGGGAACTTACTGAGCAATGAAACTAGCTGTCAATCAAACCTGTTGCTAACGCTAGGGGGAGGGACCTCGGGGAATGAAGGCGTCTGGTTGGTCCATTATTTATGTTCATATCTTGATTTAGGAACAAAACAGCGAAATGAAAACTTCAGGATCCTGTGTCACAGGTTCATACGAACAATTTAAGACCAAAATGACGAGGCCACAGCAGCAGGTCCAGAGAGATGAGCCAGAAGATCCCAGTGTGAGTCAATGGGGAAAAAGGGAGAGAAGGAGCCGGAAGAGCCTCCTGGAGCACTTCCTGTTTGGCAGGCGGTGGCTAACGCTTTAGCTATGTCCACTCTTATATACGGACTATGGACTGACCACGTTCTTCCACGGTACGAAAAGAAGAACAGTGCTTTCCGTAGCCAAATCATCTTCATGCAGGACAAACCTCTGGAGCCTCCTCAAGCCAAAGATCTATGAGGGCGGAAGAGTTCACGTCCAAACAGCAGCTCTGGGAGGAGATTCTGACATCTGCAAAGAAATTCAAGTACAAACTCTCCACAAACTCACAAATTCAATAGATGCAAGAATTATGAAGCTACGATCAAATGTAACTTGACCTGTTCAGATGTTTGGATTGAAATAACTTATATGCTAATTCTTCTATCTGAAAAATAAACAAATGACTATTTTCAGTTCTCAATAATAACATAGTTTGAAACTCTTTTGTGCATTTTAAGTTTTTCTTTTTCTGATAAAACACTTATCATTGGGAGGTTTGTTCAGTAATATTTGAATTGTTCTCTAAAGGTCGATGACTTGAAAATTATAACGTCATTTATATCGACAAGTTGGCAAAATCAGAGAAAAATATCATTTAGATAATCATTTGAAACAGAGTAAAACAAATAGATGCAAATGCAAAACAAGCCTCATAACAGATGGAAAACCAGGTCTAAAACAGATCTAAACCTGGTTTAAACCTTGGTCAAGAAAGGTCGAGAATCGGGTCCAAAACCAGGTCGAAACTAGGTTTTGTGGTTAAATAAATTATGAGTGAACATCTGATTTATAATTTGAAGTGAATTCAATTTGAAGGACGAAAAACATTAAATAAGTCACAAAATCTGTTGTTTTAAAGGACACAGAAATGAGACAATCAGATTGGAAAGAGCGGCAAGAAACATGTTCAAATCATTTCATATTGTCAGAAAGATTTTGTCATTTGAGTCGCAGGGCAAAGAGGAAGCACAACTTTTACTCACTTCCTGTCACTTAAATAAAATATTTCTCAGGCAGTAGTAAAAGTTTGCTGCTAAAAATACTCTGAAAATTACAATTTGTTTACAAAGTTGTTCACATAAATGAGCATTATCCACCTCTTGGATACTCTGCTCCAGCGGGGTGCGTAATTCTCCCGGTGAACTCAATCTTCCACAATGCACCGCTCTGTTTACTTCCTGCAGAAGCCTCCATGCTGTAGCCCGAACCCTGCGGCCCATGATCCTTTGCTGTTCCTCTGATCTGTCTGAATTTTTTACGTTTTCCTGTGATTTGTTGAAAGTGAAAGCGCCATGGAGGTGACGGCGGCGCGCAGGTCCTTCCTCTGCGACATCGGTGAGTCTGGAGAGGAGACTGAGGCCTAACGTGTGCGTAAAGCTCCATGATCCATATTTTAACTTGTGCGTAAAATTCCTTGATCCATATTTTAACTTGTGCGTAAAACTCCAGGATCTATATTTTAACTTGTGCGTAAAACTCCTTGATCCATAGTTTAACTTGTGCGTAAAACTCCGGGATCCATATTTAATTTTTCTTGTGTAGTTACAGTTTTTCCCGCTCTGGCTCCGCTGCGAACTGTATTTAAACATTATGATCTCGAGTCATAGTCCTCAAGTCTAAAACATGTTTAAATTAGGATTTAAATTAAGAAATATCTAATTCTACCTCCTTAGTTTCAGAAATTACACGGTTTTCTCCCTTGTCCCTTTTCTTCCTCTCCTCTCACTTTTCCTGTCCTCTTTCCTCTCTCTACTCTCTCCATCACCTATCCTCTCACCTCTCCTCCCCTCTGTCCTCTCCCTCACCCATCTCCCTCTTTTCTCCTCTCTTCTCTCTCTCCTTTCTCCTCGCTTCTCTCCCCTATCTCCTCTACCTGTCTCCTCTCTGCTCCTCTCTCCTTTTCTCTCTCCTCTTCTCTCTCTTCCTCTCTCCTCTCCTTTCCTCTCTCCTCCTCTTCTCTCCTCTCTCCTCCTCTGTTCTCTTCTCTCCTCTTCTCTCTCCTCCACCTCTCTCCTCCTCTCGCGTCTCTCCTCTTCTCTTTCCTCTCCCCTCTCCTTTCTCCTCTCCCCTCTCCTCTTCTCTTCTCCTCTCTCCTCTCCTCCTCCCTCTCTCCTCTCCTCTCTCTTCCTCTCTCCTTTCTCCTCCTCGCTTCTCTCCCCTATCTCCTCTCCTCTCTCTTCCTCTCTGCTCCTCTCTCCTTTTTTCTCTCCTCTTCTCTCTTTTCCTCTCTCCTCTCCTTTCCTCTCCTCCTCTTCTGTCCTCTCTCTCCTCCTCTGTTCTCTCCTCTTCTTTCGTCTCTCCTCTTCTCTTTCCTCTCCTCTCTCCTCTCCTCTTCTCTCCTCCCTCTCTCCTTCCCTCTTTCCTCTCCTCTCTCTTCCTCTTTCCTCTCCTCCCTCTCTCCTCCCCTCCTTCCCTCTCTCCTCTCCTCCTTCTCCTCCTGTCCTCTCCTCCCTCTCCTCCTCTCCTTCCCTCTCTCCTCTCTTCCTTCCCTCTCTCCTCTCCTCTCTCCTCTCCTCCTCCTCCCCCCCCTCTCCTCTCTTCCCTCTCTCCTCCCTCTCTCCTGCAGGCATGTGGGCGGACCGTACTCCCCTCCATGAAGCGGCGTCTCTGGGTCGCTCTCTGCAGCTCTCTCGGCTCCTGGACTCGGGCGTTGCCGTGAACACCGTGACCGTGGACAACATGACGGCGCTGCACGAGGCCTGCGTCACTGCCCACCCCGCCTGCGTGCGCCTCCTGCTGAGCGCCGGGGCCCAGGTCAGGAAACCACACCGTAACGGGGCCAACCACAGATTGTATAAAGCAGTGGACTAAGGGAGTGTGAAATAAAACATCAGGATCATGCAGAGCGGGTAAATACAAACATTTTAAGAACAAGATAAGTCTGACAGCAGCAGTTACAGATAGAGGGGCGACAATATTCCAATGTACGTCTAAACCAGGTCTAAACCAGGACTAAACCAGGTCTAAACCAAGACTAGACCAGCTCTAAACGAGGACTAGACCAGCTCTAAACTAGATCTAAATTAGGACTAGACCAGCTCTAAACCAGGTTGAAACCAGGTCGTCTAAACCAGGACTAAACCAGGTCTAAACCAGGACTAGACCAAGACTAAAATAGGTTTAAACCAGGCCTAAACCAGGTCTAAACTAGGTCTAAACTAGTTCTAAACTAGTTCTAAACCAAGACTAAACTAGGTCTAAACCCGGTCTAAACCCGGTCTAAACCAGGACTAGACCAGGACTAGACCAGGTCTAAACCATAATAATTTAATAATGATTTCACTTGTGTTTATTTTTCCTGACAGAGAAGAGGCTGAACTTTGTGTGAGTTTTTGTTTCGTGTGGACAGGCCCTGGACTTACAGAGATCTGAACCGTAACCCAGGTGAACACGTGTGATCTGAGCATCTGGTCTTGTCTCCAGGTGGACGTGAGGACGATTCACGGCAGTACGCCGCTCTGTTACGCCTGCGGCTCAGGGAGTTTGGAGTGTGTTCGACTTTTACTGGAACACGGAGCCAACGTGAACCCGTCGCTCACAGCTCTGACCGCCTCCCCCCTGCACGAGGCCTGTATACAGGGTACGAACTATAACTTGAACTATAACGTGAACTATAACCTGAACTATAACCTGAACTATAACCTGAACTATAACGTGAACTGTAACCTGAACTGTAACCTGAACTGTAACCTGAACTGTAACCTGAGCTATAACCTGAGCTATAACCTTAGCTATAACCTGAGTTATAACCTGAACTATAACCTGAACTATAACGTGAACTGTAACCTGAACTGTAACCTGAACTATAACCTGAGCTATAACCTGAGCTATAACCTGAACTATAACCTGAGCTATAACCTGAGCTATAACCTGAGCTATAACCTGAGCTATAACCTGAGCTATAACCTGAACTATAACCTGAGCTATAACCTGAACTATAACCTGAACTATAACCTGAGTTATAACCTGAACTATAACCTGAGCTATAACCTGAGCTATAACCTGAACTATAACCTGAACTATAACCTGAGTTATAACCTGAGCTATAACCTGAACTATAACCTGAGCTATAACCTGAACTATAACCTGAACT
>CM068344.1:3505011-3635011 GCA_034769755.1 Odontamblyopus lacepedii | reverse complement strand
CTTTCCTTGAGCTCTGCCATTCTTCAAATGCCTTCCACAGATTTACCCGTGTCTGAGCTCGGGCTCTGTCCAATTCACGCTTTTTTTTTCTTCCGCTTTCTTTTTCTTGCGTCCTCGTCCCATGGCTGACACCTCACACGTAAACACCAGATATTTATCCCTGCAGTGAGGTGTGTACAGCGTCAGTACAGGGTGTGTTGCTCGGTTATCTGTGTGTAGCTGAAGTGTCATGAGAACAGAACAGACCCTGAGAGCTGAGATCCGGGTCGGTAGGAGCCAAGTTGCATGTACGGTTTTTCCGCCCAGAGGCAGATGAGGCACCAGTGAACCCTTCAAACACCCCAAAACGTCACATGTGACCATCAGAGGGGCTTTAGAGACATTTAATTAGATAAAAATGTTACTTAGTTCTGCTTTAAGAGAACTTTGTCAAGTAAAGTGATCTTGCTGCATGGATGGATCATTTCACTACTTTAAAGTAGAGCCCTGCACCCAACACAAAACAGTGCGGCGCGGGACACATTCTGAAAGCTCATTGTGGGCGGGAGTGCGACTGCGTGATGCGGGAGCGGGCGGGACGATAAACAGCAGCCCGGCAAACTAAATTGAGACAAATAAAAGTAAGATAAAAAGTAAGTATATAAGTAAAATATACAGTCTATGGCCTGCGCTGTGTTCCAGTCTCCAGCAAACTGAGCGTTCAGTGTATGTGGTCACAGACTGGAGGAAAGACTGAAGCCCTCAACAGTGAACAACTTCCTTTTCCTTCATAGTTGTTCAAAGAACCCGAGGCCTAAGCAACAGTTGTTTTTGTTTTAATTTAGTCGTGCCGGTACTGAGTTTCTATTATTATTATTCAACCAGGTTTATTCAGTTTAACACACTCACGGAGACTCAAGCGTAAATAGACTAATTTTAGGAATATTCATGGCCCATTATTGGCCTATGGAAATGTCAAATGTTACTGAGGCCTATTTAATGTTTGTATGGCTGAACAATAAATGTTTCCCAGTTACCACTTAAGGAATTGTGTATGCGCATGTTTTTTGTTTGTTTTTCTCCTAGGCAATGAAACAACCTTTCGTCCTCATCTTGCGGGATTTGTGGGCGAGAGCGGGACTGAAAAATCTGTCCCGCGCAGACCTCTACTTTAAATTAATTTTCTGATAGATTTAAGTGTTTATCTCTTGCATTTTGGCCATGTGTTCCTCTCCTCTGCTGCAGGTCACGTGGACGTGGTGGAGCTGCTGATATCCAGAGGAGCAGAGCTGGAGGCGTTCGACGTTCACTTTGGGCCTCCTCTTCACATCGCCTCCGCCAAAGGACACGCCCCCTGTGTGAAGGCGCTGCTGCAGGCTGGTCAGTAGAGGGCGCCGTGTGTCAGGACAATAACATCTTCACAGAGAAAAGCATTTTACGGACCCTCCACCAGAAAAGTTACACAATACACCTTAGAATACAGTTTATACGGAGCAGAATATGGTGAAAACACAATCTTAAAGACGTTAAAATTGTAATGAATTGAAATAACGATCCGCTACAGACTAAAATAAAAGACAAAACCAGAGCATGTTTAATTTTGGTTGTTTATGGCACTGAAAAACGTGCGTCTTTACTGTGAGCGAGCTTGCATCTCCGCAGACCTGACTCTTATTTGGCCTGGAGGAGGGTATGCTTTAATTTTCCAATAGACATTTGTGTTTGAAGGACTTTATTTTTTTCATTTTAATTGACAAATATTAAGTTCTGATAGTTATAATCTTTATTTAACAGTGCATTGTGTAACTTTTCTGGTGGAAGGTCTGTCAAATGCTTATTTCCATTAGATGTTATTGCTTTGTCTGGAATGTTTCACAGTATGGCATTAATAAACCCTTCTATCTTCATGGAGACCAAACTAGACCAAGTTACAGGTCAGATCTGTGGAGAGGCGACGCCGGTCACAGACAGAATGCCTGTTTTTCTAGGTGTTTCTGAGCTATAAAACCACCTGTGATTGAATAAATGTAAAGTAGAGCTGTTTAAACTAGGTCTAAACCAGGACTATATCAGGTCTAAACCAGGACTATATCAGGTCTAAACCAGGACTAAACTAGGTCTAAACCAGGTCTAAACCAGGACTATATCAGGTCTAAACCAGGACTATATCAGGTCTAAACCAGGACTAAACTAGGTCTAAACCAGGTCTAAACCAGGTCTATTTCAGGTCTAAACCAGGACTAAACTAGGTCTAAACCAGGACTATATCAGGTCTAAACCAGGACTATATCAGGTCTAAACCAGGACTATATCAGGTCTAAACCAGGACTAAACTAGGTCTAAACCAGGACTATATCAGGTCTAAACCAGGACTATATCAGGTCTAAACCAGGACTAAACTAGGTCTAAACCAGGTCTAAACCAGGTCTATTTCAGGTCTAAACCAGGACTAAACTAGGTCTAAACCAGGACTATATCAGGTCTAAACCAGGACTATATCAGGTCTAAACCAGGACTAAACTAGGTCTAAACCAGGACTATATCAGGTCTAAACCAGGACTATTTCAGGTCTAAACCAGGACTAAACTAGGTCTAAACCAGGTCTAAACCAGGTCTATTTCAGGTCTAAACCAGGACTAAACTAGGTCTAAACCAGGACTATATCAGGTCTATACCAAAACTATATCAGGTCTAAACCAGGACTAAACGAGGTCTAAACTATATCAGGTCTAAACCAAGACTAAACTAGGTCTAAACCAGGTATTTCTGAGCCATAAAACTACCTGTGATTGAATAAATGTAAAGTAGAGCTGTTCAATGTCACACTGTGGGACATTCCAGGCCGGGGAATGACAAATCCATAGAAACGAGCAGGTGACAGATTAAATTTTGAACCTAACTGTGACGATGCGTTGTGTTATTAGGTAAATAAATATCCGTGTCTTCACCAGGAGCGCGCGTGAACTCGGTGAAGTTCCACGAGACGGCGTTACACTTGGCGGCCCACGGGGGCAGTGTGGAGCTGATGGAGACGCTGATCCAGTTTGGAGCCGACATCTTTTACACCGATAACTCCGGGAAGAGGCCCCGGGACTACGCTGCGCCGGGGACCGAGGCACAGCGCTGCCTCACCTTCTACGAGAGTACGACAGTTCACTGTATTTGACTCTACAGACGGCGGTTTAGTTCTGCTTCCCTTTTCCCGTCCCTGTTGATTGCAATTAATTATCCAAAAGGTAAACAAGACCAAGACCTCACTGTACTCAGGTCAGTTTTACAGGAGGACTGGTCAGGGAGGGTCAGCAGATCAGTTTGAGGCGAGGAAGAGCCAAAAGTGTCGCTCCTCTGTGTCCTGCAGCGTCACTGCAGCCTCCAGGGGGCGCCAGGTGAACACAACAGGAAAGGCCTTGCTCTCACTCCGCTCTGGCGTTTCAGGGGGGATGAGGGAAACTAAAAAAAATCATGACCGACCACCAAGCGTCGTTAACCCGTTAAAATTGGTGAACCGTTCAGTTTAAAATCTCTTCTAAATCTAATCGCTGTTTGAAATCACAGCCATTTGGACTCGACACGTGACAGCGCTGAAGATAAAGGTGTTAGTCGAGTGTTAGAAGCTCATTTGAAATGTCGCCGTGGCTCATTTCAGAAAATGATCGAAGAGACGGCGCTTATAGACTGCGGAGCACAAATCTGTCAACGCCACATGAAGCATTTATACACGGACACGCACGTAAGGCTCAGTTTAACCCAGCGTCATGACTTTAGTCACAATACGCACAAAACCGTGAGTATGAAACGCCAAAACATCCAACAGTCGCCTACACAACAAAAGCACTTCTGTGGAAACTAATTATAGGACGTCATTTCCGCTCAGCTGACAGCGGAAAACTCCGCAAAACTAGTGAAGATAAACAATCTGATGCTGTGTTATGATATAAAATATGAATATGACGGTTTACAAGAAGGGCCAGAGCCGCCTCTATTTCCTGAGGAGGCTGAGGTCCTTTGACATCTGCAGGACAATGCTCAGGATGTTCTACGAGTCTATGGAGGCCAGTGCCATCATGTACGCTGTAGTCTGCTGGGGCAGCAGTCTGCGCGTGAGGGACACTAATAGACTCAAGAAGATCATTAGGAAGGCTGGACATGTTGTGGGGGAGGAGCTGGACTCTCTGGCGGTGGTGTTGGACAGGAGAATACTGGACAAAATCTGGACTATTCTGGACTCTCCCTCCCGCCCCCTCCACAAGGTGCTGGCCAATCAGAGGAGCTCTTTCAGCCACAGACTGCGGCTGCCGCGCTGCTCCACTGAGAGACACAGGAAATCTGTCCTGCCTGTCGCCATCAAACTGTTGAACGCTGCACTTTAACTCACAAACTACTCAATCCTTTTCATCCTATTCCCTGCTCACACATGTATATAGTCATAAATAGGTCAATGATGTAAATAATTTCCCAGAGAGAGCTATTTTTATCTTTTATTTTATCTTTTATCTTTTATCTTATTGTATTTAGCTTATTTTGTAACTTGTTCGATGTACATGCTCTTGGTCGGTTGCATCTGTAACAAAGAAAATTTCCCTTCGGGGATGAATAAAAGTAATTCTGATTCTGATTCTGATTCTGAATCAAAAGCAAATCACTAAAGACTGTTACAGACTTTTCTGCAGCCTCAGCTCGTTTATCGTCACTAGTTTTGCTAAAGTCGCCGCCGTCAGCTGAGCGGAAATGACGTCCTATAATTACCGCAGAAATAATAATTAATAATTTTAGAAATAAACTTGTACAAATGAAAATTGTCACAGCACAAAACAGCACAAACCAACATATTCCAATAATTTTCTTCCTGTTTTGAGGCTGTTTCACATTCTGAGGTTCTGGACAACGTCATCGGTCGAAAATAAAACTGCAAATATCTGAAGAACCAGAATCACACAAACAAAACTTTTTGCAGCACAAACGAAGCACAAATGACTGGCTCCATTTTGGATGTTTTAGTGCATTTTGAAGCTTCCTGTGGAATTGACCCCAATTTGACCAATAAAATAATCATTAACATCCCCAAAACTAAAGAAGCACAAATGAAACTTTTTGCAGCACAAACGATTGACATAGTTTTTGTGTAGGTTTGCGTTTGATGGGGGGACAACTTGGCGGCACGGTGGCTGAGTGGCACCACTCAGGCCTCACAGCAAGAAGGTTGCGGGTTCGATCCCTGGGTCGCCCGGGCCTTTCTGTGTGGAGTTTGCATGTTCTCCCCGTGTCTGGATGGGTTTCCTCCGGGTACTCCGGTTTCCCCCATCAACCCAAAACATGCCCGCACCCCTATGAACTAACATCAAGGACCATGTTGTCCACCCTCCTGTGGGCTCACCACCTGCAGAGGGGTTCATAGGGGGGTCAGGTGCTATGAGTATTGGGCAGCAAACTGCCCCCGCGACCCAGCCGGATTAAGCGGGAGAAGATGGATGGGGGGACAACTTCACGGAGGTCCTGAACTTAATCTATTTTCTCTAAAGAGCCATTATTATTTTGTTTTTACAGGTCCTCAATGAGTTTTGGGACCCTTGAAATTAAGATTAAGACCCCCCAAGACAAAACCTACAGGATTAGGACCCCCAAGATGAAAATTCTAATGGGAGCCCTGTCAGAGCAATTTGATTTTCTCTCAATATGGCATCAAATGAGAGTACCGTATTTTTCAGATTATAAATCGAAATGAAGAAGAAAAAAACATATATAAATCACACTTTTTTTGGGAAATTTATTTTATAAAATCAGAGACCAGGAACAGACATTTCCTCTTAAAGGCGAGTTATAGAAATACCAACAGAACAGAGAGGAACAGGCTGAACATGTGTCTGGTGTGTTCATGTCACATATGAACAGTTCTTCACAAAACTAGAGCAGAAACAACAGAACAAGTTTACCAAACTCTCCATCTCACTCCAAATCACTAAATCCACTAAATTCTTCATCCTCGGTGTCACTTCTGAGCAACTCCAGATAAATCCAGCTTTTAGCCGTGATGAGTTTTTGTTTTCTTCATTTCAGTTCGAGTTTCCTCCACTTTTCTCCATCAAGTTTCTCGTTCACTCCAAACTTCTTTCTTCTGCTCGATTGTTCCTCTCTACCACTGCTCTGCAGATGTTTCCGGTTCTCTGCTCAGTATTTACCATAAGCAATAATGTGTTTGTGCACATTGGTTTAAGTTTTACAGAAACTAAACTTAAAGCCACATGGCTCATTTGCAGATAGTGAAAAAAAAACAGCTCTGCACTGATGCTGAAGCTTCTGTCGCACTAAAGGACAAGATTCAGTGGATTATTCACTGGACAAAAAAAAGTCTCCAACTGGATTTTACTAAGAAAACAGGTCTGAGGTGCTGCAGTTGGTGACAGAAGTGACAGTGGTGCAGGAAGAAGAGCCTGAGGCTCGCGGATGCTGGTACAAGCCTAGAGGCTCTTGTGGCCTCAGTGTGAAAATCACCAACATGTCAAATTATATCCTGCTGGTGGAAATGCGTTGGCTCCTTCGATGCAATAAAAGACTTTTAATATATTCAGTCGGTGCCTCGGGTTTGTACCTCGCCCATGTTTACATTTATGTTTAGATGAACTGAAATATTTCATATATAAATCGCACCCGAGTAAAAGTCGCAGGAAACACCCAAACCATGAAAAAAAGTGCGAAAAATAGAGTCAGAAAAATGAAAACACCATGGAAATAGTATCCATCCATCCATCCATCCATCCATCTTCTCCCGCTTAATCCGGCTGGGTCGCGGGGGCAGCGTGCTGCCCAATCCTCATAGCACCTGACCCCCCCTATGAACCCCTCTGCAGGTGGTGAGCCCACAGGAGGAGAAATAGTATCTTGATTGTCAAATCTGTTGTAAGTGTCAAAGCGTTCCCCCCTTGGTTATATAAACCATCGGCTGCCAAACTAATAAGACAAGTTTCCAATCGACCCTAATTTAAATAGAGAAGTGCGTGTCTCATGAACAATTGGGGAAAAAATCCAAAAAAACAAACAGCGCATTATAATGAGGGCCCCAAATTTCCAACACTGTTCACAAGAGCTGAACATAGTAACTGACTCGACTCGAGAAGTGGACCAAGTCTTCATTTTATCGAATCCCCGTCTGTAATAAACCCCATTGTTCTGCAGAATGTTGTAATGTCATCTGAAACCCGGCCTTTTGAATATGATGTAATCAACAGGGAAAACTGTCTTTTGCCTCCATCGGTGTGAACATAACCCTGTGTAATCCCCCAGCCATCCAGGTTTAATCCAAAACAGAGTCTGGATGAGCGGCGAAACGTCTTCACTCTAAAACGTTTGTCCGGTTGTCAGATTAAAGGACCACTGAACACTCAAATAATTTTTTTTCTACTGATTATCTGTGTAAATGGGTCTAAAATAGAAGTGTATCCCTCTCCCTGGTCTTATTTTGACATTTTAGTCCATATTTGTTTAAAAAAAATCTGACTTTTGGGTCTGTAACAGCCTCTTTACGACTCTTTACGGCCTGGACATTTGAGTTTTCGAGTTGGACTAACAGCCCCAGTGAGTCAGAAGCAGATTATTACATGACGACACTGGCGTCTACAGACCACCATGTCCCGCCGTGTCTGGAGAAAAGGGAAACGACGTGATCCAAACACAAATGTCCGCTCTGTTTCCAAGTCCAGAGGGTTGTTGGATTGTTGTGGCTGTTGGTCGGCCGTCAAACTTCGGGAGGATGTTTAATGTCTCTTTAAAATGTTTCTTTTACTCCTCATTCTATAATCAGAAAACCCCCAATATTCTTTGCGCACTTTAGGACATTGTGTGGGCCTCTATATTGTATTTTTATTAATTCTCGATATTTCTTTCTTCGCCGTAGGCACCCCCCTGAGTCTGCAGCAGATCTGCAGGATCAGACTCAGGTCTCTGCTGGGTCCTCGAGCTCTGCGGGTTTTACCTGAACTTCAGATCTCTCCTGTGATCCGGAACTTCCTCCTCTTCTCCAACTCCTGTACTCACACTCAGACAAAACAATAAAACTATTATATTCATTATTTCACTTTTACTATGTCTGTATTTAAATACAAAAGGCTCAGTTGGGCTCAGTCCAAAAGGAGGACAAGGAGATTTTCAAGATTAAAACTGGGAAACACCCGGGTTTGGATGGTTGGCATAAAATAAAATTGTGAAAAATACAAGTAACTTTGTCCATTCACCATTCACATGTAGGTTAGTTATAATCTGAGAATACAGAAGAGTTTCTTCTCTTCTTCCTCTGGTTTAGACCTGGTTAAGAACTAAAATAGTCTATTTTAGCCCAAGTATAGTCTTGGTTTAGACCTGAAATAGACCTGGTTTAGCCCTAGTTTAGGCCTGGTTTAAAACTGAAATAAACCTGATATTGTCCTGGTTCCGCCCTAGTTTAGACCTGGTTTAGAACTGAAATAAACCTGATATAGTCCTGGTTTAGCCATAGTTTAGTCCTGGTCTAGATTGGATTGGTCCAAAATAGGGACACCTGGGACAAATCTCTGGTTTTGGATAAATCTGCTGGGACAGAGGACGCACCCTCCCTGGAAGAAGTACTACATTATCGTACTTTTTTCCACCTTTGCTTCTGTGTAAATCAAAGTTATAAAAGTGACTCCACGTGACACCGCCCACGTGATCCGCCGCTGTTTGTAAACACAGAGTTGCTCAATCGGCGCTAGCTCCGCGTTAGCATCGGCGTTAGCTGTTCTGTCAGCTCCGGGTTAACAGAGCGCCAAAAACAACATGGAAACCGAGAATGCACAGCCGTATTTCTTCGGAGACATCGGTGAGTGGAAATAAAATGTAAAAATAGCTGTTTATGACTTATTTTGAAGCTAAAACCCGCTCCGGAAATGGGCTCGGGGCCAAAGCTAAAGCTAAAGCGAACACGCTGCACTCGTGTTGACACAGGCTGATACCGGACAGCTGTTTACACCAGAGCTCCAGGAGGTAAACGCAGTGACTTGCAATTATCAGACTGATCAGACATCTCTATTTACCCGGGACAGTCCCAGTTTTGAGCCCTGTGTCCCCTGTCCCAGTGGATTTATACAAAATTTGTTGATTTGTCCCAGTTTTATACAAGAAATGTCCCAGATGTTTGTTGTCATTTGTCAAATTGTCATTTGTTTAAGTAAAATACAGAAAAGCTGCTTAAAAATGACCAGAACACTAAGAAAAAGTGACTATACAGACTCACATTAGTGCCAAGTTTATAACAGTTTTCCTTAATTACGCACTCGTTTCACAATTTATTATCACCAACCACCACAAACCAGGCATGTTTCAGTTTTTTTTATTTTGAAAATCACCTTAGACCAGACGTCCCTATTTACCCCTGACAGTCCCAGTTTTGAGCTCTGTGTCCCCTGTCCCAGCAGATTTATCCAAAACCAGTGATTTGATCCCAGTGGTCCCTATTTTGGACCAATTTGTTTGAAACTAGGACTAATTTAGGTCTATTTCAGGTCTAAACTAAGACTAAACCAGGACTACATCGGGTCTATATTAGGACTAAACTAAGACTAAACCAGGACTACAGCGGGTCTAAATCAGGACTACACATATTCACATCACTATGTTTCTTTTATCATTTTGAAAATGATATATTCACCCAAAAACAACGTATTAATATATTTAACGAGTCACTATTTAGTTTTTGATGCTCTTGAGCCTCTCTGTGCTAAGTCACTCCCCCTTCAGAGCCCTAACACAGACGTAGGCAGGCTTGTGGGCGGAGCCTCGTACAGACTCGCACTGCTACCCCCCTTTAAATGCCCACATAAGTATAATACCCTCTTTAAATGCCCGTGGAAGTATAATACCCCTCTTTAAATGCCCAAGAACGTATAATACTCCTCTTTAATTGCCTGTGGAAGTATAATACCCCTCTTTAAATGCCCAAGAACGTATAATACCCCTCTTTAATTGCCTGTATAAGTATAATACCTCTCTTTAAATGCCCGTGGAAGTATAATACCCTCTTTAAAAGCCCGCAGACTCATATTAACAGCTGTATTCTGTCCCAGGCTGCTGGTCGGAGCGGACAGAGGTGCATAAGGCGGCCTCGGAGGGCGCCACGTCTGCCCTGAAGCGTCTGATCGAGGGCGGAGCCTCTGTGAACGTGGTGGCGGTGGACTCCATCACGCCACTGCACGAGGCCTGTCTGAGGGGCCAGGCCCAGTGTGTGGAGCTGCTGCTGGAGGCTGGAGCTCAGGTCAGAACACTGAGGGAACAGGGAGAGAACACAGAACATAGAAGCTGTTTTCAGGCCAGAACTGGTGCCGGTGCCGGTTCCCGCACCAGTTACACTGCGAACCAAAGTCCTCACTGGTGAACAACCCGCGTTCAAACCATTTAAATAAACCCAGGATGCGTCATCGACACCACCAAATAAAAATAAGGCCCTACGAAAGCGGACGTCACAGCAAAGAAAATAACACTCATAGATCGCATCCTCGACACCAGCGAGCATTTGTGCTCATACAAACATTATTTATCTGCACTAGAGATGGGCATTTGATTAAATTGTCTTAATCGATCATCAGGAAAATTAACATTTTATATTAAAATTATCATCACAATTATTACTAATCTGCACAAATAAACTCAACTTTACAACATATAAACCATCGCCACTACAGAGCCACATCAGTGTGAGATCAGAATGTGTTTAATGCAGCTTTAAACATTTGTTTATGTTTTACAGAAACAAAACTTAAAACCACATGGCTCATCTGCATAAACTATAAGCGTAAAAAAGCAGCTCTTGTGCTGATGCGTCAGCTTTGGTTGGATTAAAGGACACAACTCAGTGTAATATGAGTGTTCTTCCTGTGACAGAGGATGTGATGAGGCTGGTGAGTCTGTTCTGTGCGTGTGTCACTTTGGAGATACTGCATAAATATGCGAAACCGGGATCATTGAGGAATATATATGGCTCCAAGGAGCCAGAGCCGAGACGTGGGACTGTGAGGCTCCAGTGTTTGTGCTCAGACGCAGCCTCGACTCCTCATGCTATGCACAGACACCTCAGTTTGTCGATTAAAATTAACGTGATCAACGAAATTATCGATTAATCGACTAATCATGCCCATCCCTAATCTGCACCGAGCTCTGCTACAACATCTGCTGTGGAGAAGGAGGCAGCAACACCCACTCCAAAGATGGAACCTTACCAGGCGAACACGGATACAGCAAATATTTGGACTCCTGTGACAGCCTGAAAATGCTAAGAGAGAACACAGAGAAGACACCCTCTCCCTCCTCCACTCACCCCTCTCTCACTCTTTCCCTCTTCCTCACTCTTCCTTTCCCTCTCTTCTTCTCCTCTCACTCTTCCTCACTCTTCCTCCCCCTCTCCTCCTCCTCCCTCTTCCTCCAGGTGGATGCGAGGAACGTCGACGGCAGCACTCCTCTGTGTGACGCTTGTTCTTCGGGGAGTTTGGAGTGTGTGCGTCTGCTGCTCAAACACGGCGCTAAAGCGAACCCGGCGCTCACGTCCAGGACAGCGTCTCCTCTGCACGAGGCCTGTGTGGGAGGTACGGCTCACACACGCTTCAGACGCGTGTCTCCGACCAAAAAAATACATTATGGATATGGGGTATTTTCCATGGTTGGCCACAAAGGGCGCAAATACTCCCCCCCAAAATATGTTTAAAGGCGCACTATGTAACATTTCTGGTGGAGGGTCTGTTTTTATGGGTCCTACGGGTCTTAAAAGGTCTTAAAAGCATTGAATTTATGACTTTGGAAGTAATACCTTAAAAAGACTTGAAATTATATATATATCTGGGTCTTAAAATTTGTGCAGTATGCAAGTTTTCTGTATCTCATTTCTCCTCAAAAGTTTAATTTGTCAGACAACATTATTTTTTAATTTTTTTTTAAAAATAACGTCGCCTAAATAAAGAGCGGCAGAACCAATAATTGAGAACGCAACAGAACAGAGTTTGATTAGCACCGTTATGTTGTTTTTTTAACAGTTTTACATTGCCTAGCGAACCGTTCCATGTTTCATGTTTGAAGAGTTTACTTGAGAAATAAATAAACACGAAATCAAGAAATTTGTTTTTCTTTGCCAGTGGGTCTATGAAATAAGCCATGAAATAACTATTACGTTTTTATATAAACGGTCTTAAAAAGAACTTAAAAAGAACTTGAAGAATCCTGAAGGAACCCTGCAGACGTCATCCATGTGTGTTTGAGGACTCTAGTGATCTCGTCCGACTTCCTCAGGACAGTATCCCAGGCTTTTTTTTTACTCTCACACACCTGTGTCCTGAGAAGCACCGTATAAATATGTATTTGTATGATTATTTCTGCTTATGTGTGTGTTTGTCAGGTAACTCGGAGTGTGTGGAGCTGCTGGTCTCGATGGGGGCGAGTCTGGAGGCGTATGACCTGTACCACGGCACTCCTCTGCACGTGGCCTGTGTCAACGACCACATGGACTGTGTCAAAGTGCTGCTCAACGCAGGTCAGAACTAGGGCCCGACCGATAAAACGGGATTTGGAGCCGCCGATATGTTTAGTGATGTAAAAATTCACTGTAAATCTTCAGTTGTTTATAAAACTTGGGTTTGGCTCTCTTGGATTTTCAGTTGGGTTTATTTAGGCGACATTTATTGTTCTTCTGCCTCTTTACGTCATATTTAAAGACAGTCGTCGGCCTGATGGTGTTTTTGTACGATATTCTAGCCAGTAAAGAAAGTGCTGTAAGTAAACTACCGCTGTTAGCCTTTAGCGGTAAATGCGTGTGCGCCGCGGTAATTAATGATCTGCTAAATGCTGATAATTCACACCTCTATTCAAGATTTAGGCCGATAACTGATATGTTTCCAAGAGCTCATATCGGCCGATAATATTGGTCGGGCCCTAGTCTGAACTTTACACTCCCAGGACCAGGACTAAGACCCGAGTTCAGACCAAGACTGGACCAGGACTAGAACAGCGACACATTTGTTTTAAAAACAGATGTAGATTCGACTGAAGAGAGACTTTTTTTCCAGGTTGAGGAGACGAGCAAGCCCAAAAAAATCATTAATTGCGCATTTATACTCGGGTGTAAATCCCTTCGTAGACCAGTTTACACTGTCGTTGTGTCCTTGGGCAAGACTCTTCAAATCCCAATCCGCTTTATTTATGTAGCACATTTTACAAACAGAGCAGTTTCCAAAGTGCAGCACAGAGATAAAACATAAAGAAATGCTAAAATTTGGTCAAACCAGCCCTAAAACAGTAAAAACCAGGAAAATCAAATGAAAGCAACACCATAAAAATCACTAGGTAGCATTAAAATAAATAAAATAAAATAGATAAGAGACACAGAGGACCACACAAACTCACGCGGTGTTAAAAGCCAGAGAATAAAAGTGGGTTTTAAGACGAGACTTAAAACACTCGATTGTGGGGCTGTTCGGACGTGGGGAGGAAGGGCGTTCCACAGTTTAGGGTCGGCTACAGAGAAAGCCCGATCCCCCCCGGTTTTAAGTCTTGACTTTGGCACCACGAGCTGGAGCTGGAGCCCTCGGACCGCAGCTTGCGCGCAGGGGGGTAAATTTGGATGAGGTCCGAGACGTGCTGTGGGGCCAGTCCATTTAAAGCTTTCATAAATGCTTCGCTCGACTTCCTTCGGTTGTGTGCGTTTCCCTTCAGGGGCCAGAGTGAACGCCTCGCGCCTCCACGAGACGCCACTGCATCACGCCGCCAGGAACCGGAGCGAGGACGTGATCCGGATCCTGGTCGAGTTTGGCGCCAACGTTTACGCCCGGGACCAGCGCGACCTCCGACCTGCGGACTACACGAAGCCCGGGTCGCCCCCCGCCGACTGCCTGCACCACTACGAGAGTGAGTCGCAGAAACGAGCCCGAGCGCAGCAGATGAGTGTGTGCAGAGCTCAGGTTTACTCTTCATCTAGTTTACATGAGGTTTATTCCCTGTTCGGAATTAAATAGTTCGGAATGAAAATATTCGGCTTCCAGTTTACATGGGAATAATAGCTGCACTAAAATTTAACCCTCTCTCTTTTTCTCCTCACTCCATTTCTCCTCTCTCCTCTCCTCTCTCCACATCTCTCTCCTCTCTCTTCCTCTCTCCTCTCTTCTCCTCTCCTTTCTCCTCTCTCCTCCTCTCCTCCTCTCTCCTCTCCTCTCTCCTCTCTTCTCCTTTCTCCTCTCTCCTCCTCTCTCCTTTCCTCCTCTCTCCTCTCTCCTCCTCTCCTCCTCTCTCCTTCTCTCTCCTTTCCTCCTCTCTCCTCCTCTCCTCCTCTCTCCTCCTCTCCCTCCTCCTTTCCTCCTCTCTCCTCTCTCCTCCTCTCTCCTCCTCTCCTCCTCTCTCCTTCTCTCTCCTTTCCTCCTCTCTCCTCTCACCTCCTCTCTCCTTTCTCCTCTCTCCTCTCACCTCCTCTCTCCTTTCTCCTCTCTCCTCTCACCTCCTCTCTCCTTTCTCCTCTCTCCTCTCACCTCCTCTCTCCTCTCTCCTTTCTCCTCTCTCATCCTCCTCTCTCCTCTCTCCTCCTCTCTCCTCCTCTCCTCCTCTCTCCTTTCCTCCTCTCTCCTCCTCTCTCCTCTCACCTCCTCTCTCCTCTCCTCCTCTCTCCTCCTCTCTCCTCCTCTCCTCCGCTCTCCTCTCCTCTCTCCTTTCCTCCTCTCTCCTCTCTCCTCCTCTCCTCTTTTCTATCCTTAGGCACTCCTCTGTCTCTGCAGCAGCTCAGTCGTCTTTCTGTGAGGAACCATCTGGGCCCCAGAGCTCTGAAGTCCATCGCCCAACTGCCCCTGCCCCAGATCCTGCTCGACTACCTCTGCTTCCACTAAGACCCGGACCTGGACCAGGACCAGGACCAGGACTAAGACCAGAGACTGCCCCTGCCCCAGATCCTGCTCGACTACCTCTGCTTCCACTGAGACCCAGACCCGGACCAGGACCAGGACCAGGACCAGGACTAAGACCAGAGACTGCCCCTGCCCCAGATCCTGCTCAACTACCTCTGCTTCCACTGAGACCCAGACCCGGACCAGGACCAGGGACCGGACTGAGACCAGAGACTGGACCAGAACCAGAGACCGGATTAAGACCAGAGCCCAGGACTGAAACTGGACCAGAGCATAGACTACTCCACTACTTCTGCTTCCACTGAGAGCAGGGACTAGACCAGGACTAAGACCAGGGACTAGACCAGGACTAAGACCAGGACTAAGACCAGGACTAAGACCAGGGACTAGACCAGGACTAAGACCAGGGACTAGCCCAAGACTAAGACCAGACCACAGACTGCTCAACTACCTCTGCTTCCACTGAGATCAGGGACTGGACCAGGACCAGAGACCGGACTGAGACTGGACCAGGACCAGAGACCAGACCAGACCACAGACTGCTCAACTAACTCTGCTTCCACTGAGACCAGGGGCTAGACCAGGACCAGGACTAAGACCAGGGACTGGACTGAGAATAGAGACTGGACCAGACCATAGACTGCTCCACTACCTCTGCTTCCACTGAGACGCACACGAGGGGCTAGACCAGGACCAGAGACTGAACCAGGGCCAGGACTAGGACCAGGATTAGGACTAGAACCAGGACTAAGACCAGAGACTGGACCAGAACTAGGACTAAGACCAGAGACTGGACCAGAACTAGGACAAGGGCTATTACTAGACCTGGACTAAGACTCGGACCAGGGCCTCTACTAGACCAGGACTAAGACTCGGACCAGGGCCTCTACTAGACCAGGACTAGGACTCGGACCAGGGCCTCTACTAGACCAGGACTAGGACTCGGACCAGGGCCTCTACTAGACCAGGACTAAGACTCGGACCAGGGCCTCTACTAGACCAGGACTAAGACTCGGACCAGGGCCTCTACTAGACCAGGACTAAGACTCGGACCAGGGCCTCTACTAGACCAGGACTAAGACTCGGACCAGGGCCTCTACTAGACCAGGACTAAGACTCGGACCAGGGCCTCTACTAGACCAGGACTAAGACTTGGACCAGGGCCTCTACTAGAACAGGACTAAGACTCGGACCAGGGCCTCTACTAGAACAGGACTAAGACTCGGACCAGGGCCTCTACTAGAACAGGACTAAGACTCGGATCAGGTCCTCTACTAGACCAGGACTAAGACTCGGACCAGGGCCTCTACTAGACCAGGACTAAGACTCGGACCAGGGCCTCTACTAGACCAGGACTAAGACTCGGACCAGGGCCTCTACTAGACCAGGACTAAGACTCGGACCAGGGCCTCTACTAGACCAGGACTAAGACTCGGACCAGGGCCTCTACTAGACCAGGACTAAGACTCAGGATCAGGGCCTCTACTAGACCAGGACTAAGACTCCGACCAGGGCCTCTACTAGACCAGGACTAAGACTTGGACCAGGGCCTCTACTAGACCAGGACTAAGACTCGGACCAGGGCCTCTACTAGACCAGGACTAGGACTCGGACCAGGGCCTCTACTAGACCAGGACTAGGACTCGGACCAGGGCCTCTACTAGACCAGGACTAAGACTCGGACCAGGGCCTCTACTAGACCAGGACTAAGACTCGGACCAGGGCCTCTACTAGACCAGGACTAAGACTTGGACCAGGGCCTCTACTAGACCAGGACTAAGACTCGGACCAGGGCCTCTACTAGACCAGGACTAAGACTCGGACCAGGGCCTCTACTAGACCAGGACTAAGACTTGGACCAGGGCCTCTACTAGAACAAGGACTAAGACTCGGACCAGGGCCTCTACTAGACCAGGACTAAGACTCGGACCAGGGCCTCTACTAGACCAGGACTAAGACTTCGGACCAGGGCCTCTACTAGACCAGGACTAAGACTCGGACCAGGGCCTCTACTAGACCAGGACTAAGACTTGGACCAGGGCCTCTACTAGAACAGGACTAAGACTCGGACCAGGGCCTCTACTAGAACAGGACTAAGACTCGGACCAGGGCCTCTACTAGACCAGGACTAAGACTCGGACCAGGGCCTCTACTAGACCAGGACTAAGACTCGGACCAGGGCCTCTACTAGAACAGGACTAAGACTCGGACCAGGGCCTCTACTAGACCAGGACTAAGACTCGGACCAGGGCCTCTACTAGACCAGGACTAAGACTTGGACCAGGGCCTCTACTAGAACAGGACTAAGACTCGGACCAGGGCCTCTACTAGACCAGGACTAAGACTCGGACCAGGGCCTCTACTAGACCAGGACTAAGACTCGGACCAGGGCCTCTACTAGACCAGGACTAAGACTCGGACCAGGGCTATTACTAGACCAGGACTAAGACTCGGACCAGGGCCTCTACTAGACCAGGACTAGGACTCGGACCAGGGCCTCTACTAGACCAGGACTAAGACTCGGATCAGGGCCTCTACTAGACCAGGACTAAGACTCGGACCAGGGCCTCTACTAGACCAGGACTAAGACTCGGACCAGGGCTATTACTAGACCAGGACTAGGACTCGGACCAGGGCCTCTACTAGACCAGGACTAAGACTCGGACCAGGGCCTCTACTAGACCAGGACTAAGACTCGGACCAGGGCCTCTACTAGACCAGGACTAAGACTTGGACCAGGGCCTCTACTAGACCAGGACTAAGACTTGGACCAGGGCCTCTACTAGACCAGGACTAAGACTCGGACCAGGGCCTCTACTAGACCAGGACTAGGACTCGGACCAGGGCCTCTACTAGACCAGGACTAAGACTCGGACCAGGGCCTCTACTAGACCAGGACTAAGACTCGGACCAGGGCCTCTACTAGAACAGGACTAGGAGACTCGGACCAGGGCCTCTACGAGACCAGGACTATGACTTGGACCAGGGCCTCTACTCGACCAGGACTAAGACTCGGACCAGGGCCTCTACTAGACCAGGACTAAGACTCGGACCAGGGCCTCTACTAGACCAGGACTAAGACTCGGACCAGGGCTAGTACTAGACCAGGACTAAGACTCGGACCAGGGCCTCTACTAGACCAGGACTAGGACTCGGACCAGGGCCACTACTGAACCAGGACTGAACTCGGATCCAGGGCCTCTACTAGACCAGGACTAAGACTCGGACCAGGGCCTCTACTAGACCAGGACTAAGACTCGGACCAGGGCTATTACTAGACCAGGACTAGGACTCGGACCAGGGCCTCTACTAGACCAGGACTAAGACTCGGACCAGGGCCTCTACTAGACCAGGACTAAGACTCGGACCAGGGCCTCTACTAGACCAGGACTAAGACTTGGACCAGGGCCTCTACTAGACCAGGACTAAGACTCGGACCAGGGCCTCTACTAGACCAGGACTAAGACTCGGACCAGGGCCTCTACTAGACCAGGACTAAGACTCGGACCAGGGCCTCTACTAGAACAGGACTAAGACTCGGATCAGGTCCTCTACTAGACCAGGACTAAGACTCGGACCAGGGCCTCTACTAGACCAGGACTAGGACTCGGACCAGGGCCTCTACTAGACCAGGACTAGGACTCGGACCAGGGCCTCTACTAGACCAGGACTAAGACTCGGACCAGGGCCTCTACTAGACCAGGACTAAGACTCGGACCAGGGCCTCTACTAGACCAGGACTAAGACTTGGACCAGGGCCTCTACTAGACCAGGACTAAGACTCGGACCAGGGCCTCTACTAGACCAGGACTAAGACTCGGACCAGGGCCTCTACTAGACCAGGACTAAGACTCGGACCAGGGCCTCTACTAGACCAGGACTAAGACTCGGACCAGGTCCTCTACTAGACCAGGACTAGGACTCGGACCAGGGCCTCTACTAGACCAGGACTAAGACTCGGACCAGGGCCTCTACTAGACCAGGACTAAGACTCAGACCAGGGCCTCTACTAGACCAGGACTAAGACTCGGACCAGGGCCTCTACTAGACCAGGACTAAGACTCGGACCAGGTCCTCTACTAGACCAGGACTAGGACTCGGACCAGGGCCTCTACTAGACCAGGACTAAGACTCGGACCAGGGCCTCTACTAGACCAGGACTAAGACTCGGACCAGGGCTCGGACAAAGGAGCAGAACAAAGACTAGACTTGGACTAGACTGGGCCCAGACTGGGACCAGGGAGTCCAGGGATGGTCCCAGAGCTCCAGAACTAGACCCAGGACCAGAGACCGGGCCAGGACTCTCCCAGGACTCTCCCAGGACTCTCCCAGGACCGGACTAGGACCAGCCAAAACCCTCAAAAGGACTCGCTCAGACCCTCAGGACTCGACCTGAACCTGAGGTGCTGCTCAGAGGATCTTCATGAAGCACTAAAACACTGAAACAGACACTTTTTAGCTGGAAAACGTGAATTTTAAATCGATTTAACTATTTATTCATAATTATCGCTCACACGAGTCTTATTTTATTCTGTTTGTTGCAAAAGACGAGACAGAAATTGTGATGTTTGTGCCAAATATGTCTGAAAATCTGTTTAAACGTGCAGATTCTGAGTGTTTAGCGCGACGGTGCTACGTTGCTTATTTAATCCTGTCACGTTTTTGTAAATATGTGTTTAATTTAGAGTAAAAGTTGCTGTAGAATCGTATAAAAATGTATTTCCAAACTCTTAAAAACAGAAATGTGTAAAAATTCAGTAATTTGATAAACGCGTTTTATTGTCCTGAAACGCTTCCGTGGAGTTTTTTTTGTTTTGTTTATTTATTTAATGAGACAGAGAAAGTGCACAATCCACATTAACCCCTGAAGACCTGAGGGCAATTTTAGTACATTTCTCCTCGCCTGGATTTTTTTCTTAATTTTGCTTTTAAAACTGCCCCTTTTACCCCTAATGAAGTGTTCTACCTCCTTTTGTTCAGTCCAACCTGTTATTTCACAATCTGCTGCTGTAGTTGTGTCATGAGGCTGTGATAAAAGCTACAGGACCAGAAATAGAGATGGGGGGGGAAAAAAAAATTAAATTAAATTCACACTCCTTTATACAAAACACATTTTTTTTTCAACTTTTTGGACATAAAAAATGCTTAATTTAGGGCCTTAGCTGCAAAAATGCAAAATATCAAGTCTGTAAGTAAATTAAAAATCTCCTTATTGCCCTAAAAACAAAAAAAGTGCAGTGGCTCCATGACTTTCCTGGTCCAGTCCTGGAAACAGCTCCTGTCAGGTCCAGGGCCAGAGCCACAGCACTTCTGCATTTCCATGGAGGAAATTACATTTGGATTTGTTCATTTGGACTGAAATAAACCTTTAAATAAAAAAAGAAAGGGATGTGCAATTACACACACCAAGATGTGTAATTTTCCATTTATGTGAGAATAAACTCCACTTAAAGCGTCTTTTTCCCTCGTTATAAACACACACAGTCAGAGGAGTCGACCATCTTGACTCACTTCACTCTTTGGCAAAGTTTGGCTCGATCAAAATGGACGGAGCGCATGAGTTTGGGGAAAACAAAGTTCCTATTGGACACTCGTTTTGCTCCCGTCATCACACAGCGTGAGTGTGACGTAGGATAAAGCCGCAGAAATGTACGGAAACCTCTATGTCTGCACTTTCAGAGGGGAAAAGGACGTTTCTGTCTTTTACGGTTACAAAGTTCTAGTATAGAAAACATATTCCTCGGAGTCGTGTACGATGTCGTAGAGTCTTCGAGGGTTAAAGCTGAGATAGAGTCCAGATGTTCCATAAGTTGCTCTGCTCCCACTGTCTCGAGGACCTTGGAGATGGTCGGTACGATACTTAAGGGTCGGTAACTGGAGACCAGAAGTTGTCCCCTGACTTGACTACAGCATTTTTTAAGATTGTGGGAAAAACATTCTCATTTATAGACTGATTTATAACTTGTGTCAATACTGGGGTTAAAGTGTCTTTGAATTCTTTCCGACAAAAAGCGTCAGTTCCAAAAATGTCTTTTGTTTTGCCGTTATTTAAGTTAGATATTATTTTTGAGATTTTTAGTTCATCGTTGTTGCATAGTTTAAAAAAGGAGTCGTCCTGGAATGAACTCGCACGTCTCACGCCTTCATGTTCAGACGGAGTAAATGGGGCCGTTGCCGTGGCGATGAGCAATTTAAAACCGAAATATTCTCTTTCGAACGGGAAAAGTGCTTGAAATGTTGCACAGGAAACGGAAACTGAAGCCTGTGAAAAGAACGAACGGGAACAGAGTCACTTTTACGCCTCCGACACTTTTAGACTTTTTCTTTCTCTTTCCCTCTCTCCCTTCTCTCTCTCTACCTTTCTCTCAGTCCTCTCTTCCTCCTCTCTCACTTCCTCTGCTCTCTCTCGCTCTTTCCCCCTCCCTCTTTCCCTTCTCTCTGTCATTCCCTTCTTTCTCTTTCTTCTCTCTCTCTTCCCCTCTTTCCCTTCTCTCTCTTTCCTACTTCTTTCTCTCTCTACCTTTCTCTCCCTTCTTTCTCTCTCTTTTTCCCTTCTCTCTCTCTTCCTCTTCGCTCTCACTCCTTCCACTCTCTGTCCTCCTCTCTTCTCTCACTTTCTCTCTCTCCACCTTCTCTCTCTTCCCCTTTTTCTTTTCTCTCTCTCTCCCCCTTCTTTCTCTCTCTTCTCTCTCTTCCCCTTTTTCTTTTTTCTCCCTCTCCCCTTTCTTTCTCCTCTCTTTTCCCCTTCCCTCTTTCCCTTCTTTCTCTCTCTCTCCCTTCTCCCTTTCTCATTTCTCTCTCCCTTCCGCTCTTTCCCTTCTCTCTCACTCTCGTCTCCTCTCCTTTGTGTCTCTCCATTCTCTCTCTACCTTTCTCTCTCTTCTTCCTCTCTCACTCCCTCTGCTCTCTCCCCCTCTCTTTGCTCTCGCTCCCTTCTTTCTCTCTCTTCTCTCTATCCCCTCTTTCCTCTCTCTCTTTCCCTCTTTCTTCTCTCTCTACTTTTCTCTTTCTTCTCTCTTCCTCCTCTCTCACTCCCTCTGCTCTCTCACTTTCTCTTTTCCCCCCTCCCTCTCTCCCTTCTCTCGCTCCATTCTGTCTCTCTACCTTTCTCTCCCTTCTTTCTCTATCCCTTCTCTCTCTCTTTCCTCTCTTCCGCTTCGCTCACTCCCTCCAATCTCTCTCCCCCTCTCTTCTCTCACTTTCTCTCTCTCCACCTTTTCTCTCTTCCCTTTTTTCTTCTCTCTCTCCCCCCTTTTCTCTCTCCTTCTCTTCTCCCTCTCTCTTTTCTCTCTCGTCCCCTTTTCCCCTTCTCTCTTATTCCCTCTCCTTTCTCTCTCTACCTTTCTCTTTCCTCTCTTCTTCCTCTCTCACTCCCTCTGCTCTCTCACTCCTCTCTTCCTCTTCTCTCTCGCTTCCTTCGCTCTCTCCCCCTTATCGCTCTCTCTCTTTCCCTTCTCTCTCTTCATTCTCTCTCTTGCTCTTTCTACCTTTCCCTCCTTTGTCTCTCTTCCTCCTCTCTCTCTTCCCCATCTTCTCTCTTTCTCACTTCTTTTTCTCTCGCTCTACCTTTCTCTCTTTCTTCTCTATCTCCTCTCTCACTCCCACCACTCTCTCCCCCTTCTCTTGCGTTCTCTCTCTCCACCTTCTCTCTCTTCCCCATTTCTTTTATTTTCTCTCGCTCTCCCCTTCTTTTTCTCTCTTCTCTCTCTCTCTTCCACTCTTTCTCCTCTTTCTCTCTTTCCCTCCTTTCTCTCTCCCTCCTGTCTTTTTCCCTTCTCTCTCTCTCTTTTCCTCTTCTCTCCTCCCTCCTCTTTCTCTCTCGCAGGTTTCCCTCTCTCCACCAGATGGCGCCAGAGTCTGTAGAAAAACGCCATTTTAAACCCTGTTCCTTTAAATCACAAACCTACAAAAACAAACACACAGAGACAATATTTACGATTTATTTTATAACATTTATTAAAGAGGTAGTGCCTGGAATGTTCCGCAGTGTGGCATTAAACAGCTCTACTTTACATGTATTCAATTACAGATGTTTTTAAAATACCTAGAAAAACAAATTATAATTTATATTATTATACAAGTGTGTGTATTATACAGGTCTAGCCAAGGACTAAACCGGGACTAAACCAGGTCTAAACCAGGACTAAACCAGGTCTAAACCAAGTCTAAACCAGGACTAAACCAGGTCTGAACCAAGTCTAAACCAGGACTAAACCAGGACTAAACCAGGTCTGAACCAAGTCTAAACCAGGACTAAACCAGGTCTGAACCAAGTCTAAACCAGGTCTAAACCAGGTCTAAACCAGGTCTAAACCAGGACTAAACCAGGACTAAACCAGGACTGAACCAAGTCTAAACCAGCTCTAAACCAGGTCTAAACCAGGTCTAAACCAGGTCTAAACCAGGACTAAACCAGGACTAAACCAGGACTGAACCAAGTCTAAACCAAGTCTAAACCAGGACTAAACCAGGACTAAACCAGGTCTAAACCAGGTCTAAACCAGGTCCGTCTGTGAATGCGATCAGCGCAGATGGAGCGAGGTCGTCGAGCGAAGCGGAGACGAGGAATCCAGATGTGGACGTGAACACACGAAGCAGACGCGACGTCACCGGGCAGAGAAACAGACTCCAGGGATCACAGAATCAACACAAAAAGACTTAAAGCTGCGCTGCGGAACTTTCCTCCTGCTTGTTTCTATGGATACGTCATTGCTCTGCTCTAAATATTCCGCAGTGTGACATTAAACAGCTCGACTTTACGTTTATTTTTAGTTTTATAGCTGAAAAATACCTGGAAAAACAGGGTCGCCTCTCCACAGATCTGACCTGTAACTTCGTACAGTTCGGTCTCCGTGGAGATAAAAAGGTTTAATGTCGTACTGTGGAACATTCCAGATGAAGCAATAACATCTCCATGGAGTAGTAGTAGTGGGACTGAACCAGGATTAAACCAGGACTAAACCAGGATTAAACCAGGAGTGAACCTGGACTAAACCAGGACTAAACCAGGACTAAACCAGGACTGAACCAGGACTAAACCAGGACTGAACCAGGACTGAACCAGGACTGAACCAGGACTAAAACAGGTCTAAACCAGAACAAAACCAGGTCTAAACCAGGATTAAACCAGGACTAAAGCAGGATTAAACCAGGATTAAACCAGGATTAAACCAGGTCTAAACCAAGTTTAAACCAGAACTAAACCAGGACTGAAGCAGGACTAAACCAGGATTAAACCAGGACTAAACCAGGACTAAAGCAGGACTAAACCAGGATTAAACCAGGAGTGAACCAGGACTAAACCAGGACTGAACCAGGACTAAAACAGGTCTAAACCAGAACAAAACCAGGTCTAAACCAGGATTTAACCAGGACTAAAGCAGGATTAAACCAGAACTAAACCAGGACTAAACCAGGACTAAAGCAGGACTAAACCAGGACTAAACCAGGATTAAACCAGGTCTAAACCAGGACTAAACCAGGTCTAAACCAGTTGTAAACCAGTTCTAAACCAGGACTAAACCAGTTTTATTGCAGATTCTCTAAGCCTTTGTGCAGTTTTGTTTCTTTGTTTTTTATTGATTTAAAAGATTCTTTGATTTCGTCCTGAACCAAAACACAATTTCTGTCAAATTCTGTCCAATGTTTAAAAAAAAAAGGTCCTTCCCCTCACCTGCCTTCGTCCAGAACACGTCATTTGGAAGTTATTTATCCGACTTTCTACGCGATCTGCAAACCCAGAGCCGTAAAAACGAACGAACCTCGCACGATTTCGGCTCCATTTGAACTTTTATCAACGGAAAACGCGGTAAAGTCTTCACACGTCTTATTAAAATCGAACTTTGGCTGTAAACTCAGAGGAAACACGGACACGACCAGACCAGACTAAAGCGTCCCCGGGGTCGTAATATGTATTATACGGCAACGGCGTTTTCCAGAGGCCAAAGACGTAACGTTACTTCACAATAATATGAACGTGGTCCAAGAGATTACGTAAGAGTTAAGGAAGAGTAAAAACAGTATGTGGGAAAAGTACGACGGGTTCGACCTGGTGTTTTCAAACAGACACAAAAATGAGACAAATTCAAGGATTACGCAGAAGAAAAAGCCCAATCCGTCCAGTCGGTTACAGGAGCGAATTTAGAGAGGCTCCATATTTGGAAATCCGGCCGCGAGTATCATAGCAACCACAAGAGCCAATCATGAGTGAGGTCGTTAAATGTGCCGCCCTCCTCAGAGCGGAGATACTCTGCACCTGCACGAACCACTGGATTTACCTGATTCTGCAGAATAAGAAGGAAACTTTGAGCTTTTATCATCAAACTTTAAATAGTTTAAGTCATTGATTTATGTTCTATGTTCTGTTACGTACGAACAACAATAGAGTCGCAATTTAAAGAAATTCACTTTACTTTATGAATGTTAAATTATGCTAATGTTCGTAAACTCTCAGATGAGTCCAGTCGTACATAAACTGTGTTATGTGTATTTTTTCCATCAGAATACGAATAGAAAAGTTACGACATCAAGAATTACAATTACGAAACGAAAAGTTACGATTACGCTTTCTTCAATGCGAATTCACACGTGGGACTTTACTGTCAAACATACGTCATCACGTCACACAGATATGAACAGTAGATGTCACGTTCAGCCTCTTGGCGTTAATCCCGCCGCCATCTTGGTACTGGCTTCCCTGGTCTAAAGTGTCACTGACGTCATTTGACCGAAGCTTTTTCAGTGTTAGTGAGCGGAGATGCCGGACTTTTGCCCCTCACATACGGAGCGTGTGTGTGTTAACCCTCAAAGACCTACGACATCATATACGACTCAGAGGAATATGTTTTCTATAATAGAACTTTCTAACCGTAAAAGACAGAAACTTCCTTTTCCCCTCTGAAAGTGCAGACATAGAGGTTTCTGTACATTTCTGCGGCTTTATCCTACGTCACACTCACGCTGTGTGATGACGTGAGCAAAACGAGTGTCCAATAGGAACTTTGTTTTCCCCAAACTCATGCGCTCCGTCCATTTTGATCGAGCCAAACTTTGCCAAAGAGTGAAGTGAGTCAAGATGGTCGACTCCTCTGACTGTATGTGTTTATAACGAGTGAAAAAGTCGCTCTAAGTGGAGTTTATTCTCACATAAATGGCAAATGACACATCTTGGTGTGTGTAATTGTGCATCTCTTTCTATTTTTATTTAAAGGTTTATTTCAGTCCAAATGAACAAATCCAAATGTAATTTCCACCCTGGAAATGCAGAAGTGCTGTGGCTCTGGCCCTGGACCTGACAGGAGCTGTTTCCAGGACTGGACCAGGAAAGTCATGGAGCCACTGCACTTTGTTTTTGTTTTTAGGGCAATAAGGAGATTTTTAATTTACTTACAGACTTGAGATTTTGCATTTTTGTAGCTAAGGCCCTAAATTAAGCATTTTTATGTCCAAAAAGTTGTTTCTACTTGTTTGCTGTGTGTTTTGTATAAAAGAGTGTGAATTTTCCATCCATCCATCTTCTCCCGCTTAATCCAGCTGGGTCGTGGGGGCAGTTTGCTGCCCAATCCTCATAGCACCTGACCCCCCCTATGAACCCCTCTGCAGGTGGTGAGCCCACAGGAGGGTGGACAACATGGTCCTTGATGTTAGTTCATAGGGGTGCTGCATGTTTTGGGTTGATGGGGGAAACCGGAGCACCCGGAGGAAACCCATCCAGACACGGGGAGAACATGCAAACTCCACACAGAAGTGTGGTAAGCTGTGTTGTCACTCAGCCTCCGTGCCAATTTTAAAACTTCTATCAGGTTAATTGTTTTGCTTTCAGATTTATTATCCCTTTACTAGTCCTGAATTGGTTGTGTAAAGTTGTCACGTATATTTCTTCCATGACTCAATGGCTACGTTCAGACTGCAGGGTTTAATGTGCAAATCTGATTTTTTTTGTGAAATCAGATTTTTTTGTGCGAGATCGTTCACATTTCCAATTAAATGCGATTTTTCTGTGATCTCCAGCGTGAACTTTAAACGCCCCAAAGCTAAACATGGACATGAGCATTGAGCACCTGGAGATTTGAAAGTTGCTGTCGTACCAACTCTCGCGGGAGGAAACACGTCTTCGGCCTTTTTCTGTGAGCGAACACGTCGGCGTTGGGCTGTTTTGGCTCGCAACAGGTTTTAGTCCTGATTTAGACCTGGTTTTAGTCCTGATTTAGATCTGGTTTAGTCCTGATTTAGACCTGGTTTTAGTCCTGATTTAGATCTGGTTTAGTCCTGATTTAGACCTGGTTTAGTCCTGATTTAGACCTGGTTTTAGTCCTGATTTAGACCTGGTTTTAGTCCTGATTTAGACCTGGTTTTAGTCCTGATTTAGACCTGGTTTTAGTCCTGATTTAGACCTGGTTTTAGTCCTGATTTAGACCTGGTTTAGTCCTGATTTAGACCTGGTTTTAGTCCTGATTTAGACCTGGTTTTAGTCCTGATTTAGACCTGGTTTTAGTCCTGATGTAGACCTGGTTTTAGTCCTGATTTAGATCTGGTTTAGTCCTGATTTAGACCTGGTTTTAGTCCTGATTTAGACCTGGTTTAGTCCTGATTTAGACCTGGTTTAGTCCTGATTTAGACCTGGTTTTAGTCCTGATTTAGACCTGGTTTTAGTCCTGATTTAGACCTGGTTTTAGTCCTGATTTAGACCTGGTTTTAGTCCTGATTTAGACCTGGTTTTAGTCCTGATTTAGACCTGGTTTAGTCCTGATTTAGACCTGGTTTTAGTCCTGATTTAGACCTGGTTTTAGTCCTGATTTAGACCTGGTTTTAGTCCTGATTTAGACCTGGTTTAGTCCTGATTTAGACCTGGTTTAGTCCTGATTTAGACCTGGTTTAGTCCTGATTTAGACCTGGTTTTAGTCCTGGTTTAGTCCTGATTAAGACCTGATTTAGATCTGCTTTCAGTCCTAATTTAGACTTGGTTTTAGACCTGGTTTTTGTCCTGGTTTAGACCTGGTTTAGACCTTGTTTAGTTCTGCTTTAGACCTGGTTTTAGTCCCGATAAAGACCTGGTTTCGACTTGGTATAGACATGGTTTTAGTCCTGGAATAGACTTGCTTTTAAACCAGGACTAAACCAGGTCTATACCAGGACTAAAACCAGGACTAAACCAGGTCTATACCAGGACTAAAACCAGGACTAAACCAGGTCTATACCAGGACTAAAACCAGGACTAAACCAGGTCTATACCAGGACTAAAACCAGGACTAAACCAGGTCTATACCAGGACTAAAGCCAGGACTAAACCAGGTCTATACCAGGACTAAAGCCAGGACTAAACCAGGTTTATACCAGGACTAAAACCAGTGGACACACCGCCCCTCCCACAATTAGACGTCAGTGTCGGAGTGGCGGCCTGTAACCGTTCAGACTGAAGTCACGTGTCCAAAGATCGGATGTGTTTCGGTTTTAGGAGCACAAATCTAAGTGGCCTGGATCTGTGTCGTTCACTAAAAGATCAGATACAGGTCACATAGGAGCGAAAAAATCGGATTTGGGTCACTTCAGGCTACAGCCTGAACGTCGCCAACTACAATCCATTTACCACAGTTTTCCCCCGCAACACATCACATCACTTGATTTTAGACTTGCCTGATACTCGAGTATGTTTATCTAAAACTGAGCATCTATAAACTTATTTCCAGCCCGTGAACATTCACAGAGACGCTTCATTCTCGTCTAGACATCGCATATTTGAAGATAAACTGTCCAGTAAAATGATCTTGCTGCATGGACAGATCATTACACTACTTTTAACTCATTTTCTGATAGATTTAAGTGTTTATATCTTTTTTCCAGTGTTCACTAGAATCCTTTGGATCAGTTTTTTTGGATCAGTTTAGTCCTGGTTTAGTTCTGGTTTAGTCCTGGTTTAGACTTGGTTAATTTCTGGTTTAGACCTGGTTAAGTCCTGGTTTAGACCTGGTTTAGACCTGGTTTAATCCTACTTCAGTCCTGGTTCAGTTCTGGTTTAGTCCTGGACCTGGTTAAGTCCTGGTTTAGACCTGGTTTAGACCTGGTTCAGTTCTGGTTTAGACCTGGTTTAGTCCTGGTTCAGTCCCACTACTACTACTCCGTGCAGATGTTGTTGCTTCGTCTGGAATGTTCCGCAGTACGACATTAAACCTTTCCTATCTCCACGGAGACCGAACTGGACCAAGTTACAGGTCAGATCTGTGGAGAGGCGACCCTGTTTTTCCAGATATTTTTCAGCTATAAAACAACATTATAACAACATCATAACGTGACGTTGACCTCGCAAAAGAGTCAGTTTTTGTGTGATATATTAGGAAAAGCTATTTGAGTAAATGTCACAGGGCCCGGGGTGGTCTAGACTGGGTCAGGTCTGGGTCTGGTCTGGGTCTGGTCTGGGTCTGGTCTGGGTCTGGTCTGGGTCTGGTCTGGGTCTGGTCTGGGTCTGGTCTGGGTCTGGTCCATGTTTCCGCAGGGTCCAGACAGAGGCGGGGCTCTCGTCGGCGCGTGAAGTGTCGAGCTGCCGGGAAAACCTACAGCTGCTCCTCATCTGGAACCGAGAGGATGTAAAGAGCAGGAGGAGGGAAAAGGGAAAAGGGAACGATAAGGTCACAGATGCGGAAAAATGTTTAACCCCCGAAGACCTAAGGGCAGTTTTAGTACATTTCTCCTCGCCTGGATTTTTTCTTATTTTTGCTTTTAAAACTGCCCCTTTTACCCCTAATGAAGTGTTCTACCTCCTTTTGTTCAGTCCAACCTGTTATTTCACAATCTGCTGCTGTAGTTGTGTCATGAGGCTGTGATAAAAGCTACAGGACCAGAAATAGAGATGAAAAAAAAACAGAAAATAAAATTCACACTCTCAAACAACTTTCTGGACATAAAAAATGCTTCATTTGGGGCCTAAAGTCTGTAAGTAAAGTGGCCCCATGACTTTCCTGGTCCAGTCCTGGAAACAGCTCCTGTCAGGTCCAGGGCCAGAGCCACAGCACTTCTGCATTTCCATGGAGGAAATTACATTTGGATTTGTTCATTTGGACTGAAATAAACCTTTAAATAAAAATAGAAAGAGATGCACAATTACACACACCAAGATGTGTAATTTGCCATTTATGTGAGAATTAACTCCACTTAGAGCGACTTTTTCACTCGTTATAAACACACACAGTCAGAGGAGTCGACCATCTTGACTCACTTCACTCTTTGGCAAAGTTTGGCTCGATCAAAATGGACGGAGCGCATGAGTTTGGGGAAAACAAAGTTCCTATTGGACACTCGTTTTGCTCACGTCATCACACAGCGTGAGTGTGACGTAGGATAAAGCCGCAGAAATGTACGGAAACCTCTATGTCTGCACTTTCAGAGGGGAAAAGGAAGTTTCTGTCTTTTACGGTTAGAAAGGGTCACCCACAGACGAGTGTTAAACGGACGGAGCGAGGGGTCACCCACAGACGAGCGTGAGGGGAAACAGTGGTGCTGGGAAGGCCTGGGTCTGCAGCTGTTCTAATGGAAAAACCATGTCAAACGTACGGGACATGGTTAAACATATGAAGCATGTGTTAAACCAATAGAGTCGGACTGAGGCATTATGGAAAAGGGAATTCCACAGTTCGGTGAGAGAAAAACACTGCGTTTACCTGCACATCAGTGTCCCGGATATGAGCGGGCTTTTGGAGTGTCCCGGTTTGGTCCTGGTGCAGGTTTACGCAGGTTACGCACCTCCGCTCCGACACTGGCGTTTAACTGTGGGAGCGTCGTGTGTCCATTTGTTCTCAAACGTCCTGCTCTCCCACATTTTCCCCCCGTGGTCGGAGCGGCGGCACATTCGCTTTTTTAACATTCCGACATGTGATTATTTATTTTGGACTGAGCTCTTTTCAGGACCAGATTTTCACAGACTGGAGGCGTGGCCTGGTTTGATCCTGCTTAAATCCTGTTGTAGTCCTGGTTTAGTCCTGTTTTAGACCTGGTTTAGACCTGGTTTAGTCCTGGTTTAGTCCTGGTTTAGTCCTGTTTTAGACCTGGTTTAGACCTGGTTTGAGTCCTGATTTTAGTCCTGGTTTAGTCCTGGTTTAGTCCTGGTTTAGATCTGGCTTAATTAATTCATTCATTTAATTAATCATTGCATTTATATAGTGCCTTTCATGAGACCCAAAGACGCTTTACAGTTCATTATTCATTCACTCCAGACCCGGTGGTGGTAAACTGCTATTGTAGCCACAGCTGCCCTGGGGCAGACTGACGGAAGCGAGGCTGCCAATCTGTGCCATCGGCCCCTCAAACCACCACCATCACTCATGCACACACCACTTTCATACTAGGCAATGTGGGTGAAGTGTCTTGCCTAAGGACACAACGTGTCTGGCGCCCCCCTGTGGCACCTGGAATTCCCAATCAAGTACTAACCAGGCTCGGCCCTACTGAGCTTCTGAGATCTGACGGGATCAGGCTTTGATAAACCGGTATGGCCAGGATTAGTCCTGGATTAGACCTGGTATAGACCTAGTTTAGTCCAGATTTAGTCCCGATTTAGACCTGGTTTAGTCCTGGTTTAGATCTGGTTTAGTCCTGGTTTAGTCCTGGTTTAAACCTGGTTTAGACAGGGTTTGAGTCCTGATTTTAGTCCTGGTTTAGTTTTAGACCTGGTTTAGTCCTGGTTTTAGTCCTGGTATAGACCTAGTTTAGTCCAGATTTAGTCCCGATTTAGACCTGGTTTAGTCCTGATTTAGACCTGGTTTAGTCCTGGTTTAGATCTGGTTTAGTCCTCCTGGTTTAAACCTGGTTTAGACAGGGTTTGAGTCCTGATTTTAGTCCTGGTTTAGTTTTAGACCTGGTTTAGTCCTGATTTAGTCCTGATTTAGACCTGTGTTTAGTCCTGGTATGGACCTGGTTTAGTCCTGGTTTAAAATCCGGACTAAAAGCAGATCTAAACCAGGTCTAAATCCAGACTAAAAGCAGGTCTAAACCAATGCACCTCCTCTCGCCGCTACCTGTCGGAATAGGGGATGAACCTTGTTTACGCAGTGTCCCGGATACTGCAACAGTCGAGTGGGTCCAAAAGACAAACACTTTTCAGAATCACAACAGAAGCCGAAATAAATAAAGTGACCGACATAAATAAAGTGAAATGATGTTAAATAAAGAGCTGCACTGAATCTGCACACGTACAAGCTCTAAAAAGTTTAACATGAACCATTTCCAACGCGACACACGCACAGAACAGACTCAGCATCAGCAGAACATCCTCTGTCACAGGGAGAACACTCATATTCCACTGAGTCGAGTCCTTTAGTCCCACAGAAGCTAAAGCATCAGCACAAGGAAAGAGATGCATTTTTCAGCCTTTACAGTTTATGCAAATGAGCCATGTGGTTTTAAGTTTCTGTAAAACACAAATGTTTAAAGCTGCATTAAACACATTCTGATCTCACACTGATGTGGCTCTGCGGTGGTGAGGGTTTATATGTTGTAAAGTTGAGTTTATTTATGCAGATTAGTAACAGTAATAATAATGATGAATGATAGAATAAATAAATTATGTATAACAACAGGAAGTGAGCATGGACGCACTTCTGATTCCATCAAATCTGGCTCCAATTCACTTTGTATTGAAAAACCGTGGCCTCTCCCTGTAACTGCAGCTTTCAGACTCGTTATTTTGGTCTTAAAATGTTCCTGTTATTGTCCGCTCCACATGCAGGAAAGATAACCACTCTGCCACAGTGTCGAGAGGAGGAAACAAAAGAACAAGACAGGATTTTTATTCCAGATGTTCAGCACCTCCTCCTCTTTCCTTTCTCTTTCTCTGTCTGTATTTTCTCCTTTCTGAAAGTGCGCCTGGCTCTGACGCAATGAGACAAAATCTGGGCTAAATCTGGACCAAGCCTGGATTAAGTTTGGACCCGGTCTCCTGCTGGTGCGCTCAGGAGTGAAGCAGTTCAAATGAGGCTAAACACATGAGCTGTTTTTGTTTTGAGACAGTTCCTCGGCCGCAGCAGCAGAAGGTTCCAGACGGACACAGACTCTTCACTCTCCTCTGTCTTAAGTTTCAGGAAACAGACCAGACCTTCCAGGCGGTTCTGGTCTGGCCTCTGGTCTGGACTCGGATCAGGTCTCTGGTCTGGACTGTGGTCTCAGGTTTAAGTGCCAGACTCTTGTGGTCCATGGACTGTTTATATAAGTGAACATCACTAACCCGGTTCCTCCATAACTCTGTTTAGACATTGACGTTTAATTGTCGAAGTAGCGGCATAAACATTATTTTTCATTATTATTTTAATTTTTTCATTGTCGAAGTAGCAGCACTTTATTATTTTTCAAAACATTCCGCTTTTCCAACATGAATAATATTCATTTGAGAGCCTATTATACTTTGCGCTCCCTTATATCTTTGATCAGAGAAGAAGGAGATGTTATAAACGAGCATAGGCCTTCGGGAGAATATCTCATCTAAAACAAAGGCTGCGTGGGCCCTTTTGTGCTTTGTTTATTTCGATCTGCGGAGAACACCGTATCCCGTAAAATGCCAAATAAGAGCCGAGGCGTTTATTTGTTTCAATCACTGAACAGACCAGGTGTTTATTTAAGACCAGGAGGTGATTTGGGGCGATTAATTCCTTCCTCACAAAAATCTTTCTCAGCAAAATTAGGAAAATCTCAAATTCTTTTAACCAGTGTAACGATAATTTAGGCGACTTTCTATACAGATGTAAGCGAGTTCATCTGAAAGCAGTTTTTTTTCAGCGCTTATGGTTTATGCAAATGAGCCGTGTGGTATTAAGTTTGGTTTGTGTAGAGACGACATGAGCATTAGTCCTGCGTCCGGTTGTTGCAGCACGACTTCTGTCTTGTATCTGACAGATCCGAGCTCTCGGCACTCGGAGAAGTTCCCGTCTCCTCTGTGAAAGTCTGACTTCGACCTCGAGCGGGAACTTTCTCCTCTTCAGCGCCTCGTCCCCTCTCGACTCTCGGCGTTCAACAAAACGTCTCCATCACAAATCTTTCGGATTTTTAAAATGACAGTAATGAAACTGATACCGTTGCTACTTTTTGATACCTCGGGATACCATATTACCCTAGGCTTTATTTCACTATTTTGTCCCTAAATCAAGATTTAAACATTAATAACACACAAATGAGCTGCCTGTTTCCCTGAGGTCGCTTCCGGTTGGTGTAACCCAGGTGACCAGGTGACAAATCCAGTAAAACCTATGCCTTTCTCTCTATATATGTATCTTTTTTAGACAAAATTATATGATACAAACAAATTGGCAATGTTGAAAGGTCAAGTAACAGGAGAAGGGTCAGGCAGGAACAATGTAAATTCAAAATAAAATTAAATAGGTGCTAGTGTCTAAGAGTTCATAGCTAAGTTCTTTTAGAATAAGATTAGTAGTTCTTGCTGTCCATAAAGGTGAGGGAAAAGGGTTTACATTTAAAAAATTTGTTTTTGTGGATGAAAAATTTTCCAAGAATAATAACATTCAAAAATAGTTCTTTTTTTTATCCTTACATAGAAGTCCAAAGATAATGCTGTCTTGGTGAAGTCCTTTAGATGGGGTATTTTAGAGAACAACCAGAAGTGTCCATCTTCTCATAAAGTAAAACCATGGACACATTCAAGGAAGAGATGTCCATATCACAAAAAGAACATTTATTACTTTCTATACCAAAGCGTGTACTGGGTAACATTGTTTGGGTTGTGTATGAATGAGTATTTTACTCATTTTTGTTAAAACAATTTCTTAATTCAGAGTTACTACATTTTTCTTTTGGGAATTCTTTGTCATTAATCCATAGTTTTGGAATTTGTAAATAATTATCTGTGAGATTATTACTATTGCTGATTGTTATATAAATGTTTTTAGGCATAGCATTAATTATCTTTTTATATTCATTAGACGAGGTATTGACTTTGTATTTAGTTGTAAATTCACTGTGGGACATGAATATATTATAATTTATTATATGTCTGTCTGCGTCTATGCCTCTCTCGCTATTAAAGCTAAATCTCGCGGTATTTCAATGCGATCCCGTAGGATCTTTGCGTCACATGATCACGTGGGTCAGATAGACCAATCGGCGTTGTGCTTTGGATGACGTCATACGGTCATGTGACGCTGCGCGCCCAATCGCGTTAGTTTATTTTGCCGCAGTGTGAGGCGCTGTTGGAAGATCATGAGTCGAGCTGCAGGTCAGTTTCTGCTTAATCTTCGTGTTTTATGACTTTATTCCGCTTGACATTTAATGAGTTCTATTGTACTTTTATAGGAGCCTTCTGTCGCATCCCGAATTGTATTAAAGAGCTTGTATGCAAGGCGTACTCCGCGGAAACTGGTGAGTGTTTGTATTGTTATGCTAACGCTAGCTTAGCAGCTCCCGTTCATTTCAGTGGCCGCGGTTAGCATATTATTTATGCTATATTATCATATTACTTATTTATTTGCCTCCTTTATGCCTGTTTCAGTTAAACCCAAGCTACAAAATGGTATCACTTGAAAACCAACTGTCTAAAGCTTATCATGAATTGTATTATATTGGTCTCATTATTCATATTATGCATTTTTAAGTGTCTTTGCTAAGCAGTGTTAACCAATAACAGCTGTAGCTACATGAGCACTTAAGCTAAGCACTTTTGACCTAAATGGCTTTATAAAGTATATTTAATTGCTGATTGATATAGATAATATTCATACCAAATATGAATACAGTTTAATATATTGCTGTAATGTTTTCTTACTGTGTATTATTGTATTGAAACTGTTTATAGTGCAACTAGTGCTAATCACCTTATTGTGTGCACACAAGATCATTTTATTAGCGTATTTGTTAATTGGGTTAAAGTAACAGCTGATTGATTGAAACTTTGGTGCTATTGCCAAGGCCAGATTTCTACCCCCTCGACGGCGAGCTGAAAGGAGTCGACCTGAGTCTCAGAGCCGCACCTCTCCTGCCGGGCCGGTAGGGGGCTCTTTTTGCAGCCCACAAACTCTCCCAACACGCCCACTAATTTTCACACATTCCCCTCACAAACTCTTATGCACTTTACCTCTGGATATACGGTCAAACCCAGACGTGGGTTTCAATGAACCGTGTGTGGGCTGGGATTATATTTTTGTGTTGTGAATTGCATATCACTGATGAACTCTCGATATATTTTGTGCAATTAAATACTGCAGTTATTAGTGTTGGACTCTCGGTGTATTGCAATTTAACATTGCTGGTCTCTCCATATATTTTGCACTCAACTACCCATTTGACTATTGAAACTGTTGTATATTATTGAATGGGCATTCCTACTGACCTGTCTGTTATGTTGTTTCTCATTTACTATTTATTATAATATATGTTACCAAACCAAAAGCAACCTCAGTCTCGAGTCACTCTAGGAGTGTAAGAAAAAATCGATTCAGTGATATATCGTGATACATCGTGATACTCCATTGCGCAATTCTCGAATCGATTCAAAATGCATCTGAATCGATTTTTAAAATAATATTTTCCACTAAAATTCATTAGTTGCATTCACTGTTCTCATGATTTAAAAAAGATAGTACATTATATTTCATACAATTTGGTTCTCGTGAAGGTGTAGTTGACAATATTATTAGAAGTAATTCTTGATAAGTTGCAATATATCATCCATTTTTTTAGTATTGGGATATATCGTGATATATTGAATCGTGTCGTATCGTCAGACTCAAGGCAATGCACAGTCCTATGTCATTCCCTCTCAGAGTCGATTCTAGTCTTCTGACCACCAGCTCCTATTACTACTCGATTACTATTTTACTACCATGTCCCATCATATTCTTATAAACAGTCTGTGGTTTAAAGATGCGACACAGTGATGTGATGAAATAACTCTCACAGTGTTATTTCTGTGCTGTGCTCCTGTTACTCCGGCCTCCTCTGTGTTTGGCAGCAGCAGCGGAACAGCTCTGAGTATCACCTGTGAAATACTCTACCCACACCTTATTTAATCCTACCTGCACCTTGTATATTATATTTTATAAATTTTTATTATATCTGTATTTTATTATATTTTATTCTATTTTTTACTATAGTGTTTACTTTTTTCCCTTGTATTTGCAAATACTTTTCTAACAGTACTATTTATTGTAGCTGTTAGTACTTCTTGAATATCTTAGCGAGTCAACGTTTTTTTCTCATCCTCAGCGTTTCATTGCACTGTCGACCTTGTGTTGAACCTGCAGACGACAAATAAACAATCTTGAATCTTAAATCTTGAATCTTGAGTGTCACCTGTGTCTGCTCCTGTTTGCTCCTTCAAAGCCCGAACTTGGCTCATGTTGCCACTAGCGTCTGACGCCATGTTCGTTGTTTTGATACAGTCAGACTGAATGCAAATTCAGTGACGCGACGAGTGGGGCAAAATGTATTAAAAATTAAATTGATTTTTGGACGTATGAATCGATCTTAAGGAATTAATATGCAAACTGACCCAGAATCAGAAAATAGATTTTTTCCAACGCAGCCCTAACTGTCACTCCTACTACTGCTACTCCTACTACTGCTACTACTACTGCTGCTGCTACTACTACTGCTACTACTACTGCTGCTGCTGCTGCTGCTGCTACTACTACTGCTACTGTTACTACTTCTACTACTACTGCTACTACTGCTACTGCTGCTACCGCTACTACTGCTACTATTGTTACTGCTGCTACTACTGCTACTACTACTACTGCTACCACTACTGCTACTACTGCTACTACTGCTACTACTGCTGCTACTACTACTACTGCCACTACTACCACCCACCGCTACCACTACCACTACTCACTACTACCACCGCTTACCACTACCACCACTACCGCTGCTACCATCTACTACCACTGCTGTTACCACTGCCGCCACCTGCTGCTGCTACCGCCGCTATCACCGCCATCACTACCATACCGCCACTGCCGCTGCCACTACCACTACTACCGCTGCGCTACTGCCTACCGCTACTGCCGCTACCACTACTACTACCACACCGTTACTACCACTTCACTACTACCACTACCACCGTTTCACCACTACCACGCTGTTACTACTACTACCACCACCGTTACTACCACTACCACTACTACCACACCGCTACTGCTACTACCACTGCCACTACCACCGCTACCACTAGTGCCACTACCGCCACCCCGCTACCGCTACTACTACCACTACCACTACCACTACCACACCGCTAATGCCACCACCGCTACCCTGCCACCGCTACCACTCACTACTACCACCGCTACCTACTACTACTGCTACTACCACCGCTACCACCAGCGCTACCACCGCTACCACTACCACTACCGCCACTACCGCTGCTGCCATCTCCACTACTGCTACTACTGCTGCTGCTGCTGCTGCTACTGCTACTACTACTACTGCTACTACTGCTACTGCTACTACTGCTACTGCTACTGCTGCTACTACTACTACTACTACACTGTTACTACTTCTACTACTACTACTACTACTACTACTACTGCTTCTACTACTACTACTGCTGTTACTACTACTACTACTACTGTTACTACTACTACTACTACTACTACACTGCTAATGCTACTACTGCTACTCCTGCTACTGCTACTACTACTACTGCTACTCCTGCTACTGCTACTCCTGCTACTGCTACTGCTACTGCTACTGCTACTGCTACTGCTACTGCTACTACTACTGCTACTACTAGTGCTACTACCATGGCCATACCGGCTCGTCAAAGCCTGAACCCGTCAGATCTCAGAAGCTAAGCAGGTCTGGGCCTGGTTAGTACTTGGATGGGAGACCACTGGGAATTCCAGGTGCCACAGGGGGGCGCCAGTTTCAAAAACTGTTGTTGTGTCCTTAGGCAAGGCACTTCACCCACATTGCCTAGTATGAAAGTGGCGTGTGCGTGAGTGTTGGTGGTGGTCGGAGGGGCCGATGGCGCAGATTGGCAGCCTCGCTTCCGTCAGTCTGCCCCAGGGCAGCTGTAGCTACAATAGTAGTTTACCACCACCGGGTCTGGAGTGAATGAATAATGCTCTGTAAAGCGTCTTTGAGTGTCCTGAAAAGCGCTATATAAAACTGATGCATTATTATTACTGCTACTCCTGCTACTGCTACTACTACTACTACTACTACTACTACTACTACACTGCTAATGCTACTACTGCTACTCCTGCTACTGCTACTACTACTACTGCTACTACTACTACTGCTACTCCTGCTACTGCTACTACTACTGCTACTACTAGTGCTACTACTGCTACTACTGCTACTGCTACTCCTGCTACTGCTACTACTACGACACTGCTACTACTGTTGCTGCTACTGCTGCTGCTACTACTACTACTACACTGTTACTACTACTACTACTACACTGTTACTACTTCTACTACTACTACTGCTTCTACTACTACTGCTGTTACTACTACTACTGTTACTACTACTACTACAACTACAGTGCTGCTGCTACTACTACTACTACTACTACTGCTGCTACTACTACTACTATTACTACTGCTACTACTACTACAACTACGACTACTCCTGCTGCTGCTACTACTACTACGACTACACTAATAATTGTAATTAGTAATTGCTGCTATTTTACTGTGGTGCTGTACTACTTGTTTTATTAGTCTGTAATGAACACTGAATAATTTTTGCACTGATTTGTATTGTATTGTTTTTTTCCTTGTATGTGCTAAATGTCTGTATGTTTTAGGACTACAGATGGAAAGTAGCATTATGCTACATCTGGTGCAGCCATCTTTTTAATGTAACTGCACATTGTCCTTCAAATAAATAAACTAAATTACTACCGCTATTACTAGCACTACTGATACTGCCTATTGCTACTACGACTATTACTACTACTACTTTCCCACATATATACTCAGATAGTACTTTACTGTTACTACAAAACATCTCACGCCCTGTTGTTATGGCCCAGTTCAAACAAATACTCGGTCACAGACTTGTCCCCGTGTACTCAGAGCCACATGTCCCGACTGGATCCTGCTATAAATACTCCTCACTCAAAAGTACACGGCAGTACACGCAGTACGTGAGGTACTGCAGTCTGTCATTAAGTGTTCTTGTTCGTAGCAGCTGTGGGTGATTCAGAGTCGCTCCTTTGATTTTTATTAGTCGCTCAGGGTTTAAGGTTTAAGGGAGGGCATCAGGGCTATTATTACAACTTAATAAACTTTAGAAACGTCCAAACTGGCCAAAATACTTTTTTTTTTTTTCGTAAAACCTTAAATATAAAGAGCTTAAGTGTGTTTTAGACATCTGCATCTTCACAAATAGGAATTCTTTTGTTTTTTGTTATGCAAAATTATATGATACAAACAAACTGGCAAAAATGGTCAAATAAATTAAAACAAAAATAAAATAAGGTGCTCGGGGTCTACGAGTTCATCGGTAGCGATAAGTTCCTTTAGAATGAAGGTGCGTGAGACAAAAAAAAGTTTCAGTTCTTTGTTAAATGTTATGAAAAAGGGTTTACCTTTCAGCAGTTTGTTTTTATGGATGATTTTTTCCCCCCATGTATGATAATTAGTGCGGTCAAACGATTAATTTTTAAAATCAGAGATTAATCACACTTTAGAATTTTGATTAATCATGATTAATCGCAGTTAATTAGTCTAGTATTTTGACGAAAATGCAATTTATTATCAAAAAGTGATATTACTGACTTTTTTTAAACGTTATACATGTCAATTATCTGCTCAAAACATGGGGGCAGTGGAGTAAGAAATTAACGATGTGCATGACATTTTGCAGCCCCTGGTCTTCAGTAGGGACGGGCATTCGATTAAATTATCTTAATCGATCGTCTGGAAAATTAACGATCGATTTTCGATTAATCATTAACATTTTATATTAAAATTATCATCAATTATTACTGTTACTAATCTGCATAAATAAACTCAACTTTAAACATATAAACCCTCACCACTGCAGAGCCACATCAGTGTGAGATCAGAATGTGTTTAATGCAGCTTTAAACATTTGTTTTACAGAAACGAAACTTAAAACTGCATGGCTCATTTGCATAAGCGAAAAAAAGCAGCTGTTTCCTTGTGCTGATGCTTTAGCTTCGGTTGGACTAAAGGACACGACTCAGTGGAATATGAGTGTTCTCTCTGTGCGTATGTCGCGTTGGAGATACTGCGTATACATGTGAAACCAGGACACTCAAAAACCCCGATCATACCCGGGACACTGATGTGCAGGTAAACGCACTCTGAGGAATATAGGGATCTCCAAGGAGCCAGAGCCGAAACGTGGGACTGTGAGGCTCCAGTGTTTGTGCTGTGAGACGCAGCCTCGACTCCTCACGCTATGTTACGCACAGACACCTACATTCGGTTTGTCGATTAAAATGAATGTGATCGACAAAATTCTTAATGATTAATTATCGATTAGTCGACTAATCGTGCCCATCCCTAATCTTCAGCAATGTTCATAGGCCGACATGCTGTGGCTCTCCATTTTGTAAAGGTGTTGGTCAGCTTATCGCTGGTAGTTTTGTTGACAACATTGCCGCGGCTGCACTCGGTCTGTTGTTGTTACAGTAGTGTCGTTGCTGCCGCTGAATCAAACCTGTGTTTTGCTTTAAGATGGTATTTTAAACTTGTGCTTCTGTGGAAAGAGTTCATCGCTGCAATATCTGCAAACTACCTTAGTTTTATTCAAAGTCGTGTATGGACAGACCTGATCACTGACCTAATAACCTGCACCACCTTTCAGGAGCGTTCAGAATAAACTGTGTGATTAATCTGCGTTAAACAAACATTAATGAGATACTTTTTGTGTGATTAATCTCATGCGTTAATGTTGGCAGCCCTATTTTTTTTTTTTTTTTCCATCTCTATTTTTGGTCCTGTAGCTTTTATTACAGCCACATGACACAACTACAGCAGCAGATTGTGAAATAACAGGTTGTACTGAACAAAAGGAGGTAGAACTCTTTATTAGGGCGTAAAAGGAAGAGTTTTAATCACAAAATTAAGAAAAACAAATTGACTGAAATTGTTCTGAGGTCTGGAAGGCTTTAGGAAGAGTCTTTTAAACTGTCCTTGTGGGGAAAAATACAGCGTTCATGATCCGAGCACGAACCAGAGCTGGTACAAAACGTCCAGGAACTGCGAAGGTTCGAGTGTAAACACGAGCGTTTACAGGCATGTGGGTCAAACTGGAGCAGAGGCGGCGGCGCAGATTTCCCGGTAGTTTTCCGTGTGTGTGGAAATCGTTTGGTCCGAGCTGGGTCGGGGATCATGGGTCAGGGGTCAGACAGGTGCTGCTCCTGACGCCGCAGACACAGGTACAGCTGAAGACCGCAGACTTTAAATGGACACAACTGTTCGAAAGGCATTCTCATCTGAAAACTATTTTAAGAGGGGAAACTTCTGGCTCCTTCTGTTTTCAAATGCCAGGGTGGTCTGGAGATCTCCTCGTAACAAGAGCGGGATTTGAATATTCAGATAAACCAATAAAACTACAACATACATACACGGGGCTACAGGCCACCGTATCCCGAATGCTCTCAGAAAAACCCAGTGAGAGTCTCCTGGTTTCTCATCACTGGGACACTGCGTCTACACGGACACTCGCGCAACCAGGATACTCAAAAAACCCGATCGTACCCGGGACACTCGAGCGCCTGTAAACGCACTCACTGAGCCACACAGGAAATGACACGAACATTACTTGGTTTACTTATGTTTAACACTCGAAGACCTACGACATCGTATACGACTCCGAGGAATATGTTTTCTATAACCGCGCAGAACTTTCTAACCGTAAAAGACAGAAACTTCCTTTTCCCCTCTGAAAGTGCAGACATAGAGGTTTCCGTACATTTCTGCGGCTTTATCCTACGTCACACTCACGCTGTGTGATGACGTGAACAAAACGAGTGTCCAATAGGAACTTTGTTTTCCCCAAACTCATGCGCTCCGTCCATTTTGATCGAGCCAAACTTTGCCAAAGAGTGAAGTGAGTCAAGATGGTCGACTCCTCTGACTGTGTGTGTTTATAACGAGTGAAAAAGACGCTCTAAGTGGAGTTAATTCTCAAATAAATGGCAAATTACACATCTTGGTGTGTGTAACCGTGCATCTCTTTCTATTTTTATTTAAAGGTTTATTTCAGTCCAAATGAACAAATCCAAATGTAATTTCCTCCATGGAAATGCAGAAGTGCTGTGGCTCTGGCCCTGGACCTGACAGGAGCTGTTTCCAGGACTGGACCAGGAAAGTCATGGAGCCACTGCACTTTTTTGTTTTTGTTTTTAGGGCAATAAGGAGATTTTTAATTTACTTACAGACTTGATATTTTGCACTTTTGTAGCTAAGGCCCTAAATTAAGCTTTTTTATGTCCAAAAAGTTGTTTCTACATGTTTGCTGTGTGTTTTGTATAAAAGAGTGTGAATTTTATTTTCTCTTTTTTTTTTCTTCATCTCTATTTCTGGTCCTGTAGCTTTTATCACAGCCTCATGACACAACTACAGCAGCAGATTGTGAAATAACAGGTTGGACTGAACAAAAGGAGGTAGAACACTTCATTAGGGGGTAAAAGGGGCAGTTTTAAAAGCAAAATTAAGAAAAAAATTCAGGCGAGGAGAAATGTACTAAAATTGCCCTTAGGTCTTCGGGGGTTAAAGATTGAGTGGGTATTAAGAAAAATCCACTTTTTGTAGCTTTCTCCCATATAACTAGAAATGTCCCAATGAAGATTTTCTTTTGGCTTCCAATCCAGTTTTTTTTTAAGGAGCACTTTCAGATACCGATCCAGTATTTTTTTTCTTGGACTTGTCGCCATTTCAAGGCAGCTTTTCTCTTCTTTGAAAAGCCTCCGTTTGCTGCTGTGGCTTTGCCCTTGTAAGTCTCAAACTCGTCTGGATGATTCTTTTGTCAGTGACGAATCAAATTGGTCGTGTTAAAGTGGCTCTGCTGGTTCCTCCACGAGAAACTGTTTGCAGCGGTTGCATCGCTGTTTGAATCTCGTTTTATTGTAGTGAAAAGTCCCACACAGCGACGTGGCGGCGTTTTGATTTACAGCTGCAGTAAAGCGCATCGATGCTACAAAAACATGTGAAACTGGATCAGTCCTGATCACGTGACTGAATCCAATACTGTCCGATATTCATAAAAGAGCCGGATCAGGAGCCGATACTGATAATAAATATCGTAACGGGACATTCCTAGTTATAACATTGCAAAGAGAAGAGGGAAAACAGAGCACCAAAAACAGAAGTGAATCTTTATTTCATTTTATTTTGTGTAAATTTTGCATCTTTAAAAGAATAAATGGCAACATGGTGATCGAAATGTTCCGTGTTAGTGGTTAATACCCCACAGAAGTCAAATAATTCCTCTTTAAACATGGAGAAAGTCAGTCCAACAGAATCTGAGAGGCTTAAGCTGCAGATTTCCTCTGTCTTTGTGCGAAACAAAAGTCTTAATCCTGTTTAAAGAGTCCTGCTTCTGTCACACACACACACTGACTCACACACACACACACACACACACGAGGATCTGTTTATGTGTGTGTCCTAAACTTGGACTTGTTAGAACTTGTTTAAACATTTAAACAATCAAAATGAATTAATTTGAATGTCCATAAATACAAGATTTCAAATTTTTATTATGTTTGTTTATCTAAAAATGTAAAAAATACTCTCTCTAAAATGTACGTTTACCAAATTCATTAGTGTTATTATCCTCGAAAATATAATTAATCAACAACATAATCATCAAAACTGATGTCATAAGTCAAACGGAGCACATTTACATCTGCATCTGCAAACAAAAAGTTGTTTCTACATGTTTGCTGTGTGTTTTGTATAAAAGAGTGTGAATTTAATTTTCTGTTTTTTTTTTTAACTAACATCAAGGACCATGTTGTCCACCCTCCTGTGGGCTCACCACCTGCAGAGGGGTTCATAGGGGGGGTCAGGTGCTATGAGGATTGGGCAGCACGCTGCCCCCGCGACCCAGCCGGATTAAGCGGGAGAAGATGGATGGATGGATGGATGGATGGATGGATGTTTTTTTTTTTCCATCTCTATTTCTGGTCCTGTAGCTTTTATCACAGCCTCATGACACAACTACAGCAGCAGATTGTGAAATAACAGGTTGGACTGAACAAAAGGAGGTAGAACACTTCATTAGGGGTAAAAGGGGCAGTTTTAAAAGCAAAATTAAGAAAAACTCCAGGCGAGGAGAAAAGTACTAAAATTGCCCTTAGGTCTTCGGGGGTTGAATGTTTAAAAAAGCCTGATGTTGACGCGCTGCTGCTGCTCAGAAGACGGTTTGATTCCAAAAGGATTTCTCTGTTTGCTCTTGTTGTTCCGCACCAACACATGTTTGGTACCTGCAGATCCACGGCAACGCCCACAGCAGTGATGTCACCACAGGCCCCGCCCACCGCTGTGACGTCATCGCAGGTGCGCTCGGTCACAGGTAGCACACCTGGACGGCCCCTGAGTCACGGAGAGTTTAACATGCGAGATGAGCTCAGGTGAAATTATCTGCCAGTGCAGTAAGAAATTTTCACTTACCAAGTTTTCTTAAAACAAGATGAAATACAAATCTTGTTCTTAGTAGAAAACACGAGTTTCAAGTATTTATGGCAAGATTTTTCACCTTATTGGTTTGAGAAGGAAGTTAAAGAGGCTTAACCTGGACTGAGTTAATATAAAAAGTGCTTAGAATAAATTGTAATCTCGAGATAAGATCAATCAGGATGGAATATCTTGAAACAAGTAAAAAAATCTCACATTATTAAGTAAGAAAATCTTAAAATTGATCTTTTAAGATGAATCTGCTTAATTCAAGTCAGTTTAACTAGGATAGAAAATCCTTTTCTGCAATGAAATCAGTGGTTTTGGAGAAATCTGCAGGGACAGGGGGACACAGGGCTCAAAACTGGGACTGTCCCGGGGAAATAGGGACGTCTGGTCAAATTAAATTCTTGAGTTTGTGTTCGTTTATTTCTCAAACAAATGAATCTGGGGAGTAGAGACTCTTCCCCATAACTCCAGCGTGAAATGTGTCGCTCAGAAACATAAAACCAATGTTAAAAAACAACGTTATGTTGTTTTTGAATCAAACTTTGTGTTCTGCTGAGATCGTGGTTTAGTCCATGTTTAGTCCTTGGTTAGACCTGGTTTAGTCCATTTTTAGTCCTTGGTTAGACCTGGTTTAGTCCATGTTTAGTCCTTGGTTAGACCTGGTTTAGTCCATGTTTAGTCCTTGGTTAGACCTGGTTTAGTCCATTTTTAGTCCTTGGTTAGACCTGGTTTAGTCCATGTTTAGTCCTTGGTTAGACCTGGTTTAGTCCATGTTTAGTCCTTGGTTAGACCTGGTTTAGTCCATTTTTAGTCCTTGGTTAGACCTGGTTTAGTCCATGTTTAGTCCTTGGTTAGACCTGGTTTAGTCCATGTTTAGTCCTCGGTTAGACCTGGTTTAGTCCATGTTTAGTCCTCGGTTAGACCTGGTTTAGTCCATTTTTAGTCCTTGGTTAGACCTGGTTTAGTCCATTTTTAGTCCTTGGTTAGACCTGGTTTAGTCCATTTTTAGTCCTCGGTTAGACCTGGTTTATTCTAGTCCATTTTTAGTCCTTGGTTAGACCTGGTTTAGTCCATGTTTAGTCCTCGGTTAGACCTGGTTTAGTCCATGTTTAGTCCTCGGTTAGACCTGGTTTAGTCCGTTTTTAGTCCTTGGTTAGACCTGGTTTAGTCCATTTTTAGTTTTTGGTTAGACCTGGTTTAGTTTGTTTTTAGTCCTTGGTTAGACCTGGTTTAGTCCATTTTTAGTTTTTGGTTAGACCTGGTTTAGTTTGTTTTTAGTCCTTGGTTAGACCTGGTTTAGTCCATTTTTAGTCCTTGGTTAGACCTGGTTTAGTCCATGTTTAGTCCTCGGTTAGACCTGGTTTAGTCCATGTTTAGTCCTCGGTTAGACCTGGTTTAGTCTAGTCCATTTTTAGTCCTTGGTTAGACCTGGTTTAGTCCATTTTTAGTCCTTGGTTAGACCTGGTTTAGTCCGTTTTTAGTCCTTGGTTAGACCTGGTTTAGTCCGTTTTTAGTCCTTGGTTAGACCTGGTTTAGTCCTTGGTTAGACCTGGTTTAGTCCATTTTTAGTTCTTGGAGTTACTCAAACATGTGTGAATGAAACAAACAAAACTCCAGGTCTGTTTTTGACAAGATAACAACATTATAACGTGACTTGAACCTCTCAAGAGTTCGTTTTGTGTAATATCGGAAAAAATAGCAAATTCCAACTTCAGATTCCAACGTCTGAGCTCCGTTCTCCAGTTCAGTTTAAACCAACACAGACGGACGTCATGTCAACACGACCCACTTCCTCACTGACCCGATAATGTGACGGATCATATAATAATAAAGAGAATCAATGGACTTTGTGCCCTTGGACAAGACTTTTCATCTACCTTAAAGAGCATTTGACAAGTTTTAGTGTTTTTCTTAATATAACTGGGGTTTGTGGTCAATATTTATCCTAGTTTTGCATCAGGTAAGTGTCAGATTGTGAAGAAAAGGAGAAAACAAAAAGTTGGAACATACAGGAAGTAAAACAGAATCCGTCTGCCTATGTCATCAGTGCTCCAAAATTCAGAGACCGTTATCGCGAAAGTTTGGCTCGATCAAAATGGACGGAGCGCATGAGTTTGGGGAAAACAAAGTTCCTGTTGGACACTCGTTTTGTTCACGTCATCACACAGCGTGAGTGTGACGTAGGATAAAGCCGCAGAAAGGTGTAGAATAATGTTTGCATTGCATGAATCGTCACACATTGAGGGACTATTTTCTCATATATCAGTCCGCCGCTGCTGCTGCTCAGACACAAATCCTTCAAATGCAACAGTTGGTTTTACTTCTTAAATGATTCTACAGGGCCAGCCCCCCCATTAGGCAACATAGGCAAATGCTAAGGGCGCCAAGCGCAAAAATTGGCGATGGGGGATAAAATCCTCCACTGTCTAAAACATCGTCACTATGAACAGAATGAAAGTAAATCAGCAATAAAACCAGTAAACAACGCCTCATTCGGCGCCCCCTGCACTGTTCAAGAGTTTATATTGTTAAACTTGTCATTTAAAAATACTGCGTTGCCCCTTTGAAGTTTGGTCGTGTTTTTTGTTGTTGTTGCTGGACATGCTTCAAACAGCCAAGCTGGTCATACCGGCTCGTCAAAGCCTGATCCCGTCAGATCTCAGAAGCTCAGCAGGGCCGGGCCTGGTTAGTACTTGGATGGGAGACACTGGGAATTCCAGGTGCCACAGGGGGGCGCCAGTCACAAAAAACTGGTGTTGTGTCCTTAGGCAAGACACTTCACCCACATTGCCTAGTGTGAAAGTGATGTGTGCAGGGCAGGACTCCCTTGAAAAAGAGATTAGTGATCTCAATGGGACTTTCCTGGGTAAATAAAGGTAAAAAAAAAAAAAAAAAAGCTGTAGCTGGAGCGAGGAGCGAGCTGAAACAACGTCACTTGTTGGACTATGTCAAAACGTCCCAAACTGTCTGGTGCTCAGGGCAGGAAAAAAAGGAAAGATGAGGAGGAAAAACGCAACAAAGACAGAGGTAATGTTCCAGTAAAGATGATGCCATGATGTTTTCCTGTTGCAGAAAGAATATTAAATTTGAGAGTCATTGACTATTAGCATGTCATATAAGCCAGTCAATAGCTAGCGTTAACTGCATCAGTTTATAGAAGCAGAGACTTTTTTTTATAGCAGTATCAGACTGACTTTGATAGAATGGCAAAGCTATAACAGAAACGAATAATGTAACTGCTTCCTCCTGAGCTTCCTCAGGTAAAAAGGTCTATAGCAATACTGTAGATCTAGATTATTCACCAGGTGCCACTTGTTCTGTTGTTCTGTATTTGACACCTGGTTAGCTAAACATTACTGTGTGTTTTTGTTGTGTTAAACTTTCTATCAGTGCACTCATGCAATAAGCTCACTATATGGATATACTAACAATACTGAACTCTTTCTCTTTACTCTAGGATCCGTATTGATTATTCTAGTTCCACTGTAATGATATAATAAGGCTACTAATACAGTATATACAGTATATTAATTAATAATATAACGAGCTTTTCAGAAACATCTATTGGCAGTATTATTATTTTTTTTGCAATCCAAGGGGCGCCACCTGAAATCTTGCCTAGGGTGTCAAAATGGTTAGGGCCGGGCCTGTGATTCTATATCAGTTTCATGATTCAGTTTCTTATCTCCCTCCTCTGTCCGTCACACGTGACTCGTATACGTGCAGGTGCGTGGCAGGTGCGTGGCAGGTGGACAGGGCCTGGAGCACGTACTCGCTCTTATCGCCAGAGCTCGGGTCACTCTTCACTCGGCCCAGCACCTTCCCTTTCTTTTTTATTGTGTCATTTGAGACGGTGCAAACAGGGAAAGACGTGTCTGTGCGTGTGTGTGTGCGTGTGTGTGTGTGCGTGCGTGCGTGTGTGCGTGCGTGTGTGCGCGTGTGCGTGCATGTGTGTGCGTGTGTGTGTGTGCGTGCGTGTGTGCGTGCGTGTGTGCGCGCGTGCGTGTGTGCGTGCATGTGTGTGCGTGTGTGCGTGCGTGTGTGTGTGTGTGCGTGCGTGCGCGTGTGTGCGCGTGTGTGCGCGCGTGCGTGTGCGCGCGTGCGTGTGTGTGTGCGTGCGTGTGTGTGCGTGCGTGTGTGTGTGTGTGCGCGCGTGTGTGTGCGCGTGCGTGTGTGTGTGCGCGTGCGTGTGTGTGTGCGTGTGTGTGTGCGCGTGTGTGCGCGTGTGTGCGTGTGTGTGCGCGTGCGTGTGTGTGTGCAGGTAAAACAGGAGAGATGTAAGAGGGTGAAGGCGCGAGGGAAAACAAAACAAAAATAAGAAAAAGGAAAAACAATATTATTCTTGTAATTAATGATCACTTATTATCATGATCGTCTTTCTTTTTTCCTCCTTTCTCTTTTTTCTTTCTTTCCCTCTTCCTTGTCCTTCTTTGTTCCTTTGTTATTAATTAATTTTTTTATTTATTCATGTATTTATTTTTTTATTTATTTTTATTTAGCATTATTATTTATTTATTCCTTTACGTTTTTTGTTTTTTCCCCTGCCAGATAGTGTTTTCCTGCCTTTGTTATTCATTTTTATTTATTTATTTATTTATGTATTTATTTATTTGTATTATAATTTATTTATTTTTATCTATGTATTTATTTTTATTTTGTATCATTTGTTTATTTTATTTTACTTCTTTCCCTTTTTAATTTTTTTTCCTGCCAGATAGTGTTTTCCTGCCTTTGTTTGTAATTCATTTATACATTTTTTATGTATGTATTTATTTTTTATTATTATTTGTTCACTGTATTATTTATTTATTTATATGATTTATTTACTCCATTCCCTTTTTTCCCCCTGCCTTATTTTATTATGTATTTATTTTTTATTTATTCATTTCCCTTTTATTTTTTTCTGTCAGATAATGTTTTTCTGTCTTTGTTATTAATTTATTTTTATTATACATTTTTTTTAAATGTGTGTATTCATTTTTATTATGTATTTATTTTTATTTTGTATTATTTATTAATTATTTGTTTATTTTATTATTTATATATTCATTTCCCTTTTTTATTTTTTTCCTGCCTTTGTTCTTAATTTATTTGTTCTAAATTTATTTTTTATTTATTTGTATTTATTTATTTATTATTAGTTATTTATTCCTTTCCCTTCCCCCCCACATAGTGTTTTCCTTTGTTATTAATAAAAAAAAAAAAATTGTATTATTATTTATTTATGTATAAATTTTTTATTTTTGTATTTATTTTTATTTAGTATTATTTATTTTTTCAAAGTATTTATTTTTCCCTCCTGTGGGCACCACACACAGAGGGGTTCATAGGGGTCAGGTGCCCCCGCGAGGCAGCTGGTTAAAGCGGGAGAAGATGGATGGATGGAAGATGGATGGATTATTTTTTATTTATTTTAGAATTTATTCATTTATTCCTTTCCCTATTTTTAATTATTTTTTCATCCTGCCAGATAGTGTCAGTAGAGCTCGGGCCTTGTTCCTGGGGACGGCTTTCCTGTCACAGCGACGCTAACAACAACAACCCACATACTAACGGCGCACCTCCTGATTATCCGACAACAAAGGCGTTTATATTTAGATGCAGTGGACTTACTTTGACCTCGAGATCGGCTTATACAGAGTATCCGATAACTGGTAAATCTGGTACAGGCCTTTGCGAGTCTGAAAACAACATGTTTCTAAAAGTCTCTCCATGATCCAGGCGTGTCCGTCCGACTGTTTACGCGTCTCTTTTTCTTTTATCGTTAAATCCCCTTTTCTTCTTCTCCTTCTCCTCTTTCTGGTCGTTACAGTTTTCCTTTCTTTTCCGAGCGTGTCAAAGGTCGCGGTGACAGAGGAGCCGAGTGTAAACAAACAAACTCACAAACGGCCTAAACCAGGACTAAACCGGGTCTAAAACAGGCCTAAACCAGGACTAAACCGGGTCTAAAACAGGCCTAAACCAGGTCTAAAACAGGGTCTAAAACCAGGACTAAACCAGGTCTAAAACAGGGTCTAAAACCAGGACTAAACCAGGTCTAAAACAGGGTCTAAAACCAGGACTAAACCAACACTAAACCAGGACTAAACCAGGACTAAATCGGGTCTAAACCAGGACTAAACCGGGTCTAAAACAGGCCTAAACCAGGACTAAACTGGGTCTAAAACAGGCCTAAACCAGGACTAAACCGGGTCTAAAACAGGCCTAAACCAGGACTAAACCAGGACTAAACCGTGTCTAAAACAGGCCTAAACCAGGACTAAACCGGGTCTAAAACAGGCCTAAACCACGACTAAACCGGGTCTAAAACAGGCCTAAACCATGACTAAACCGGGTCTAAAACAGGCCTAAACCAGGACTAAACCAGGACTAAACCAGGTCTAAACCAGGACTAAACCAGGACTAAACCAGGACTAAACCAGGTCTAAACCAGGTCTAAACCAGGTCTAAAACAGGGTCTAAAACCAGGACTAAACCAGGTCTAAAACAGGGTCTAAAACCAGGACTAAACCAACACTAAACCAGGACTAAACCAGGACTAAACTGGGTCTAAACCAGGACTAAACCGGGTCTAAAACAGGCCTAAACCAGGTCTAAAACAGGGTCTAAAACGAGGACTAAACCAAGACTAAACCAGGGCTAAACAGGACTAAAACAGGACTAAACCAAGACTAAACCAAGACTAAACCAGGACTAAACCAGGGCTAAACAGGTCTAAAACAGGCCTAAACCAGGTCTAAACCAGGTCTAAACCAGGTCTAAAACAGGGTCTAAAACCAGGACTAAACCAGGGCTAAACAGGACTAAAACAGGCCTAAACCAAGACTAAAACAGGACTAAACCAGGACTAAACCAGGACTAAACCAGGACTAAACCAAGACTAAATCAGGACTAAAACAGGGCTAAACTAAAACAGGACTAAACCAGATCTAAACCAGGTCTAAAATGGGTCTAAACCAGGTGTAAACTAAAACAGGACGAAAAGAAATTTTAATGAGGTCTAAAACAGGACTAAACTTGGACAAAAATAGGTCTTAAACAGGTCTAACACGGGTCGAAACCGGGTCTAAACCAGGTCTAAATCAGGTCTAAACCAGGACTAAAACAGGTCTAAACCAGGACTAAAACAGGACTAAAACAGGTCTAAAACAGGACTGAACCACGACTGAACCAGGTCTAAACCTCAACTAAACCAGGACTTAACCAGGACTTAACCAGGTCTAAACTAAACCTGATGTAAACCATGTCTAAACCAGGTCTAACCCAGATCTAAACTAAACCAGGACTAAACCAGGTCTAACCCAGGTCTAAAATGGGTCTAAACCAGGTCTAAACTAAAACAGGACTAAAACAAATCTAAACCAGGTCTAAACCAGGACTAAAACAGGTCTAAAACAAGTCTGAAACAAGTCTAAACCAAATCTAAACCAAGTCTAAACCAAGTCTAAACCAGGTCTAAACCAGTTCCATGGGCGTATACTAGTCTCTGTGCTCTTATACTTGTTCTGCTCCAGTTCCAGATCGTTCTAAACACGTTCAGGTTTCATTTATTTTATAGCTTTTATTTCCCTGTGAGTCCAGTTTTAAAATCTGATGTTTTTGCTCCACTTCAGTGTAAAACGATCCAAACTCGAGTCTCACAACGCTGACCTCATCTCTCTGAACTCCGCGCTGACAGACGCTCATTGTCCAGAGCCAGAACTTTGTGAACGAAACGCTGAATCAAACGAAATAACCGACCAATCAGAATGGGACAAAGGTCTGAACCAGGTCTGAACCAGGTCTGAACCAGATCTGAACCTGTTTTAAACTAAACCAAGTCTAAACCAAGTCTAAACCAGGTCTAAACCAGGTCTAAACCAGGTCTAAACCAGGTCTAAACCAGGTCTAAACCAGGTCTAAACCAGGTCTGAACCAGGTCTGAACCAGATCTGAACCTGTTTTAAATTAAACCAGGACTAAACCAGGTCTAAACCAGGTCTAAACCAGGTCTAAACCAGGTCTAAACCAGGTCTAAACCAGGTCTGAACTTGGTCTAAACTAATCCAGGACGAAACCAAGTCTAAACCAGGTCTGAACCAGGTCTGAACCAGGTCTGAACCAGGTCTGAACCAGGTCTGAACCTGGTCTAAACTAAACCAAGACTAAACCAAGACTAAACCAGGACTAAACCAGCTCTAAACCAGCTCTAAACCAGCTCTAAACCGGCTCTAAACCAGGACTAAACCAGCTCTAAACCAGCTCTAAACCAGCTCTAAACCAGGACTAAACCAGGACTAAACCAGGACTAAACCAGGACTAAACAGGGTCTAAACAGGGTCTAAACAGGGTCTAAACAGGGTCTAAACCAGGTCTAAACCAGGTCTCTGCTCTACAGTTTTGAATAACAAGGCAGGTTTATTTGTTCAGCACAATTCGAACACAGTCGTTCAAAGTGTTTCACAGAATAAGAAACACATTAAAATCACAACACAAACAAACCAAAACATAAATAATCATACGATTAAAAAAGAGACATTAAAGAGAAGAGTGCAGAATAACTTTTCTCCGCTCCTTCCAGTGTGTTGTCATTGTGTCCTTAGGCAAGACACTTCCCCGCTGCGTCGGTGATGTCAACAGATCTGCCGGGCCTGTGGGAGCGAGAACTGTGTCAGAGTCGGGACAGGTCGAGTTACACGGAATTCAGACATGTGAATGACTCATGTTCAACTGTGGGAAACGTCTCATCACATTTATCTGACTTTATTCTGAAGTTTCACACACGACTCCTGATAAATGGAGAAGTTAAAGCCGCAGTCGTCACGTTTACATGAGAGCTTTAATTCCGAATAAAGCTCCCTCTTCACCACAACGGTCTAATACAGCGACCGCATCACTGCCGACGCTGCACCGATCCACCTGTCAACCTCATGCTCCACCCTCCCCTCACTGTGAACAAGACCCCGAGAACTCCTCCACTTGAGGCAGAGACTCTCCACCTGCAGAGGGCCCCACCTTTTTCCGGTGGAGAACCATGGCCTTGGATTTGGAACAGCTGATCCTCATCCCGGCTGCTTCACACTCGGCTGCAAACCGCCCCAGTGCTGCAGGTCCTGGTTCGATGAAGCCAACAGGACAACATCCTCCGCAAAAAGCAGTGATGAGATCCTGTGGTCCCTGAACTGGACCCCCTCCGGGCCCTGGCTGCACCTAGAAATTCTGTCCATAAATACAATGAACAGAACCGGTGACAATCTCATCCAGAGCCACCAACGAGCTTATCAAACACCTCAGTGACTGGCCAGGGTGATGGACGAGTCCACCTCTGGGTCCCCAGCCTCGGCCTCCTCCTCCTCGGAGGATGTGACTGTGGGATCGAGGAGATCCCCCAAGTATTCCTTCCACCGCCCGATAACATCCCCAGTCGAGGTCAGCACTGCTTCCCCTTCCTGAGGCGCTGGACGCCAGAATTTTCTTGGGGCCGTCCGGCCGTTAATTTCTCCCTGGATCATGTAAACGTTTCTTCTTCAAAATAATCCCGGTGGTTGGTGCTCGTTGGGTCGTCCTTCTGACGCGATCCGGACGATCCGGCTCCTCCAGTCGTCTCTTTGGACTTTCCTCCACGTCTCTTTGGATTTGTGAGCGGGATGTGGGAGTGGGCTGAGGTGTGGCAGCCTCAGACTCAGTTTCTCTTCTTCCTCCTTCTCCGACACTCTTCCCTTCTCCTCCTCAGCTCACAGACGTAAAGCGTGAGGAGAGAATTCTCCAGCTGCTGCTTCACTATCATCGGAACGACTGCGGAAAAAGCTTGTATCGTGTTTGCGTCGGCGGTGTAACGACAAACCGAGTTCACAGAAAAGCCGGGAGCAACTGAAGTGTGGGTTTTCTTCCCAAAGACGGAAATACGTTTGTGTTGCTGTCCAATCAGAACCTTCCCCACCCCCAGACGCTGAGCAGAATTAAATAAAGACGATTTAAAGTGTTTTCCATGTAAACCTCAATTCAGAATTATTATTTCCATGTAAACTCGAAGGAGAAAATTTTATTTTAGAACAATTAATTCAGAATTAAGCTTGTTTTCATTCATTTTGGTTTGTTTCAGTGAAGACGTGTGCCCTCTCCTGCTCTTTTGACTTTAATCTTCCACAGCGCGCCTTAAAACAGATCAGTCTCCATGAAGAATGTCCCAAAGTATGTTTTTCTATTTTCATGGACCCTCCAGAAAGTTACATATCGCTGCAGAGCTTTCAACTAAAACAGTAATAAGTCAGCAAGAGCGTATTTAATCTCATCTGTCTGGGCTCTTTCTAAAAATAAAACTTGGAGAATCAACTTTTCTAAACTTGAATCAATGGCCAAATTAGGCCAAACTGAAGAACGTGACTCCAGCTGCTGCCTGAGGTTAAGGAAAGGAAAACACATCAATTATTTACACTATTTCTGTGTTAAAGAGCGGGTATTTACTTTAATATACCTTCTTTAACATAGATATAGTGTTTTTTGAGTGGAGTTTGGGGTATTACGTCAAAGTATTTCTTCTGGAAGGTCTCGGTTTAAATACCTTCGCTTTAAAATACACATCACATATTTAGATCACCATGATACCTTTTATAATTTTGAAACGCTGTGCTCAAAATGACATTTTAACATGTTTAATATGGTTATGTTTTGTTTTCTTTCCCTTTGTAATTCACCCCCCGTTCAGCGCATCAGCACAGCATCACATCAGGTTTGTCAGGTTGTTGGGCTTGTGGAACAGAGCTTTGTACAGATTCTTACAACAAGCCAGAAAGACAGTTTTAACATGGCAAGGAGACATTGCTAGATTACTCAAAGATGCAAGGATCAAGGACCTTCTTCAGACTTGTTTTTGATCACGAAGCAATGATATAACTTGTGGGAACTCTTAAAAAAAGTAGATTTTGCATAATACACCCCCTTTAAACGACATTCTGTTTGTGTAATAGTCCACCGAAACATCCATTTTCTTCCTCTTATCCGTGGCCGGGTTGCGGGGGCATCAGTCTAAGCAGGGGCTCCCAGACTTCCTTCACCCCAGACACTTCCTCCAGCTCCTCCTGGACCCCGAGGTGTTCCCAGGCCCAGAGACAGAGTCCCTCCAGCGTGTTCTGGGTCTTCCCCGGGGTCTCCTCCCGGTGGGACATGAACACCTCCTGAGGGAACAGATGTTCCTCCCCTCAGCTGCTCCTCTCCACGTGGAGGAGGAGCGACTCTATTCCAAGCTCCTCCCCCTCTCTCTAAGGAAGCACCCGGCCACTCTGCGGGGAATCGGAATCAGAAAGGTTTTACAGGTTCACAACATTAGGAAATTGCTGCGGTACTTGGAGTGAAACGTAGAGAAACACTAAACATGCAACAAATAAAATAGAATAACATAAAGTAGAAAACAATAAACTATAATATAACAACAAAATTGACAGATTTACAGTGCAGGTAATGATCAGTGCAAATAGACAGGTGCAAAAATACAGCACAGGGTCATGTGACTGAAACAGAGCACGGGTGGGAACAATCTGAGTGTTTTCGTTCATGAGTCCAACCAGGAGAAAACTCATTTCTTCGCTTGTATCTCGATCTGGTCCTTTGGGTCGTTCCCCAGAGCTCATGACCACAGGTGAGGGGAGGAACGTGACTGAGGTAAATCCAGAACTTTGCCTTTGGGCTCAGCTCCCTCTTCACCACAACGGTCCGATACAGCGACCGCATCACTGCCGACGCTGCACCGATCCGCCTGTCAACCTCACGCTCCATCCTCCCCTCACTGTGACCAAGACCCCGAGATACTTGAGGCAGGGACTCCCCACCCACCTGCAGAGGGCAATCCACCTTTTTTCTGATCATGCTTTTGTGTGTTTATGGAGAATTTTCGTGTTGGTGCATGGGTGACGTAGGCTTGTGGGCGGAGCCTCGTACAGAATCTTATACCTAACCATAATAATGGTTCAAATAAGGCGCAACTCAAACATGCATGGATGACTAAACCCTCTTCAGACATGTTTTTGGGAGGGAACGCCGATATAACGTGTGGGAACGCTTCAAAAAGTTGATTTTGCAATAACACGCCCTCTTTAAACCACATTCTGTTTATGTAATAATCTAATGTAATAATCAAAACTGTAAATACGACACCTCTGTTACGCAAATATATGAACCTGCTCCTGACGTTTCAGTGTCTGGTCAATGAGTCAAACTTCTACAAGTTCATTTAGCAAAATATGTGACGATTATGTAAACAAACTGGTCCCTGTTGTTGTTTTTATTGAGCCAGTGAAAAGGAGAGAGTTTGGGCCTGACCAAAACACAGTGATTCATGAGACTGCTCAGTTCTGAGGCTCACCTACACAACACAACACACCTACACAACACAACACACCTACACAACACAACACACCTACACAACACAACACACCTACACAACACAACACAACACACCTACACAACACAACACACCTACACAACACAACACACCTACACAACACAACACACCTACACAACACAACACACCTACACAACACAACACACCTACACAACACAACACACCTGAACAACACAACACACCTGTACAATAGACCTGTACAACACAACACACCTGTACAACACAACACACCTGCACAACACAACACACTTGTACAACACAACACACTTGTACAACACAACACACCTGCACAACACAACACACCTGTACAATAGACCCGAACAACACAGGATCGCAGGTAGAATATGTGTGGGGGTTTGTGGTGATGCAATGGTAGCGGCTGAGGGTCCGAAATGAGGACAAAATGTCAAAAATGAGGACGAATGTTCACCGTATGTACTACAGACTTGAACAACACACCTGTATGACACACCTGTACGACACACTGTACATGATGTCCTACAGCTGTGATCTATGTGTGTGTTTAAGCTGCTCCCTTGGCTTCCCGTACACCACCTCATCTGTCAGGTGAACTGTCATTCGATCATTCATCTCAGTGAAGAAAAACTAGGACCATCCCCACAGCAATGAACACTTCAGAACCAAATATTGAACCTTCTGAACGGTGAAAGGTCAAAACGACGTTTTTAAGAGCCTAAAACCAGGGATTAAGAGGCACAAGAGCACCAGGCTTACTCACTGTTTGTGTCACTACGTCCAGGCATAATAAATATTTGCCTTTATTTTAATTAACTTGAATTTTAATAGGTTGTTAATAGGGATGTAACCGTAACCAAAGGTCGTCAAAGGTCTCCCAATAATATCGTGGACCATCACAATATATCGAATCCCAAGTCTCTTTGCTTAAATGAATAGTTCTGATGCAGAAATAGCTAAAAAAACAAACAAACAGGGAACTACATAGACCATGATCCTTTGTTTCAGTCCAGACTACATGAAGAAATAACTGTTCTAAGCACTTTGAAATCTTCATTCTTTGGATTAAGTCTTGTGAAGGTGTTTTTAGAGGAAAAAGGAGCAGATTCACAGTTTTGTGAACCTCCACAACCTCAAAATATTGTAATAAATATGGTACGGTGAGATGTATATGGTAAAGTATCGAATATCATACAGAGAGATTTGGATATCGTTACTCCCCTAATGACTGGTCAGAGCATTTTATAATGGCAGTCTGGTTATTATGTATATGAATATCGTAATATCGTCTAAAAAAAATTTTAAGTTTGGGGGAGTCAGACCTGGGGGTTCCCTGTTACTGTTGCTAAGGCAGAGCTCTATCTGACTTTTGATTGGCCGCTTGACTTTTCCCATCATATGAAATGCTTTTTGATTGGTCGATGAAACCCTTATTAAAACGATTGGGGATCAGATTGTATTGATTTCCATGTTTAGTATTTGGATCTCCAGCATGAACTTTTCAAACATGTAGGAAAATCTTTACTTTTCAAAGGACGGTCTTAGAAATGAATGAAAGTGCATGAACTGGACTCAACATTCTCCAGTCAAATTATTTCATGCAATTAGCAGGAATAATGGCACTTTTACTCCTATAGTACAAGTTATAGATGAGATAGTTTCTCATGGTGCTGTACATTTACTCAAGTCATTCACAGATAATTAACAATAGTGACAGCCACAACATTCAAAGAAATCAGAGAAATAATTGGATTAACTGAGCCGTGTCAAACTGCTGCTCTTTGATTTAACATCAAGAGTTTCTTCTGGAAGTTTGAATTTTCCCAAAACTTTCCTCATTAAGTGTATTTACTTTACTCCCACATGCAGGAAGTGTTGTCGGCAATGACGCCCACGTCATATTTTTTACGCCGTTGCCATAGTGATGATGTAAACTCTCCATGTTATTCCAACAGGAAAATCACCAAATTGCACAAACATTGGCAATTTCACTCAGATTTAAATTGTGGGTTCAGACCCCGACCATGAACAGACCGATGTAAGAAAATACAAAAATTGGTGCAATAGCATGGACGATATTGCACCGAATAATTCTGGAGAGGAAAGTGAAGGAAACCCTTGGCCAAACCTGCACTGATAATTGTGTTCAAACACAAATTAGAGAATAATAATAATGCAAACTGTATCTGCCCCGCGGGACCGAGCTGTCGGCGTTAAAACCGCCACATCAAATCTGAGACGGCGTGTGGGGGAAAGTAGAATGTTTGTGCTTTTGCCTGTGTGTCCCAAACGCTTTATTTATCGTTTGGTTAAACCTTCATCTGTTAGTCAGTTAGTCTGTCTTTAAAATGTACAAAGTTTGATCTGTTTCACCTAAAAGTCGATTAAAACAACTTGTGCTGGATTAGATTTATGACTCCCCCTTTTTCACATCAAATAACTGAAAGTGACAAAGTCACTTTTACTCAAATTACATTTTAAATGAAGAACTTTTTTACTTTTACTTGAGTAGATTTTCAGATTTTTACTTTTACTTGAGTAAGAATTAACCAAAGTAAAGATACTTTTACTTAATTCCAAGTTTTCAGTCTTTTTTCCCCTCTGGTGTCCAAACTTTCTGCTAAATCACCACCAGGGGCGCTCAAAGGCCGCTCACTCAGAGCTCCGGTCTCCCAGGGCGACCAGGCGCTGTTCTAGAACGAGCTCTCCACTGTTTCCACGGCAACGCAAATTTAAATATATATATATATATAAAATCAAAACTCAACAACAAAATGTCCAAAATGTGGGTGGAAAAGTGTGAGTCTGGGCTCTGGGCCCTGCAGAGGTTCACTGCAGAACATGAGCTGAAGGTTCAGGGCGAGACTGCACAGGCGTCACTCACCAAAGCCCAGGCCCAGGGGCACCTGGAGCTGACGGCGTCTGGAGACACCGAAGACACGACTGTGAGTCTGGATCTGGAGCCGCTCAAGGACTAGGGGACGAGGCCAGAGCTGCAGGAGAAACGCCTGGAGGAGGACGGAGGAGAGGAGCCCTGTGAGGAACGACTGGAGCAACTGAGCTCTTCATCTCTCTGTGAGGCGGAAGAGGAAGAGGAGGAGGAGGAGGAAGAAGAGGAAGAAGAGGAGGAGGAGGAGGAGGAGGAAGAAGAGGAGGAAGAAGACGAGAAGGAAGAGGAGGAAGAAGAGGAGAAGGAAGATGAGGAAGAAGAGCAGAAGGAAGAGAAGGAGGAAGAGCAGAAGGAAGAGAAGGAGGAAGAGGAGAAGGAAGAGGAGGAGGATGAAGATGAGAAGGAAGAGGAGGAAGAAGAGGAGAAGGAAGATGAGGAAGAAGAGCAGAAGGAAGAGAAGGAGGAAGAGGAGAAGGAAGAGGAGGAAGAAGAAGAGGAGGAAGAGACGGAAGAGGAGGAGGACATAGGGTCACTTTGCTCTTCTGACTGGGAGGAGAAAGCAGAGCACAATTTCAAGCTGCACTGCCTCATGTCCGAGAGCGAAGAGGAGAGTGAGGAGGACGAAGAGGTGGAGAAGATGGAAGAAGAGAGTGACGAGGAAGAGGAGAAGGAGGAAGAGAAAGAAGAGCAGGAGGAGAGTGCAGATGTCCACTTCCTCCTAAAGGCCTCAGTCCACGTCCCTCGGGGCTTTAACTTCTCTTCTAAGAAGTTGAGGAAGATGTGCTCCGTTCAAGCCCTGATCGTCCCCGAGATTTCTCCTCTTCGCCGAGGACGACCCCTGGACACAGCAGCAGAAGAAAAGCTGCTGTTTGGTGATCGGGTGTTCCTTCTCTGCGCCCAAAGACCCGTCCGTGACTGTGGAAGTGATGGAGAAGGTGATGAGGAAAGCCACGGACGACCTGTGGGAAGAGTTTAAGAGCCCATGTAACATCCAAAGGGCCAACCCTGCCTTTGGTGAGGCCCTGACAAGAAACGTGAGGAGGTGGTACGACGCTCGGGCAAGTTTCCATGAGCCCAGTGTCCAGGAGAGACCTGCTGGACGTCCCTCTGTGCTCCAGAGGATCAGAAACTGATGCTCACAGAAGCTCAGACTCCAGCGGGGGCAGAGGAGGCCAACCACAGCCCGGACTTCACCAGATCAGGCCCACGGTCTGAGGAACTGAAGAAGCAGCTTGGACAAGCGGCCAAACGTATTCGACTAAATAAACTTTTGTCCAGTTCACAAATTGAATTCTCTCCTTTGTCTTTCTGTTGCCGTGATGCATTTGTTTACCAAATTTGGTTTGGCTTTGCCAAACTTTGTGTAATGACGTCCCATTGACAAGGACAGATTTTTGGATTGTTGCCATGGCAACACAATGTAAATGGGGTGTGGGTGTCACTGAGTTTTTTAATCAGAAAAAGATATCTACAGTTCTATATATGTGATGTGTTTTCATGGAAAATTTCATCCAAAAAAACAGACAAGGCATTTCTCTGACACACCTTTAACTGAACGAATCTTGTAATTTGTTTTTGGCTTAATCATAACTATTGTGTAGTTTATGCCTTGTTTACATTATGGTTGCTAGGTAACAGTTATGTCACACCAACTGCTGGGAGTTAAGAGAAATAAACCAGGCTAACTGCTTTCTGATTAATGTTTAGGTTAATGTTTGGGCTCTTTCTAAATATAACATATTAGCATGACTGACGCGGATTGGGCAAACTTCATTCAGTGTTCACGGTCGCGCTTCCGGCTCCATCCACTCTGGCTCCAGTTGATTTTACATTGATAAACTCATCTCTCTTCTTTCTCTGTTACTGCTGTGAGACTCGTCATTTTGGTTTTAAAATGTTCGTCTTAACCTGGTCTACATGATCCTGGGGTTTTTATTTCGCTATTTCGTCCGTGTCCGTACATCAATTCCTATTCCTAATATTACCGTGGCAGACAAGGGCAAAACACTTTTACATTTCACAACACATTAACAAGTTTGAAAACAAAATTACATTTAGAATACACATTGAGATCTTGAAAACAAATTTCAAGTTTCATAAAACACATTTGCAAATGTGCGACAGCCTCAAAACTGCACTAAAATGCACTAAAACGCCCAAAATGTGTCAATCGTTTGTGCTGTAAAAAGTTTCATTTGTGCGATTTTGTTTCTTAAGATATTTGCAGTTTTATTTTCAGCCGATGACGTCGTCCAGAACCTCAGAATGTGAAACAGCCTCAAAACAGGCAGAAAATTATAGAAAATGTTTGTTTCGTTTGTGCTGTGACAATTTTCAAGTTTAATAATAATGAATAATTTTAGAAATAAACTCGCACAAATGAAAATTGTCACAGCACAAAACAACACAAATGAAATACAAACATTTTCCATAATTTTCTGCCTGTTTTGAGGCTGTTTCACATTCTGAGGTTCTGGATGACGTCATCGTCTGAAAATAAAACTGCAAATATCTGAAGAACCAGAATCGCCCAAACGAAGGTCATCTACAAGTGAAAAAAGTCACATTGGTCTTTCACTTAGACCAATGTCGACAGTTTCTGTGCCTCGTCTCGGTTCAGCCCGACAAATTTACCTTTGCAAATTTTCTCCATGACAAAACCCACAATGTCGACGAAACGTTCTTCACTGACAAAGGCAAAAGGCCGAGGAAGATGCAAACTATCACAGAAAAAGTGAAACTTCTGGACATGCTGAAGGAAGGTAGAAGCTCTGTGGCTGCAGGCGCCATTACGGAATAAATGAATCTTCGGTTCGTTTCATAAAGAAGGAGGAAAATAACATAAGGACGACGGAAAAAGACGCTACAGGAGTCAGGACGTAGAGGCACAGTCAGAGGGACTGTGAAATACGCCTGAATCACAGTGTCCAACCTCCTATTCATTATTAAAATGATTATTTTACACTATTTTTTAAAAACTATCATAGTTATTTGTAAGAAAACTTTTATATTTTTATTTCTTAAACATGCTTGGGCCTGAAAACAGGTTTTGATCTTTGGTTTCATTCTGTAGTTCAGTATTGTATTGTAGAATAATTGTAAAAAATAAAGCTGATACTTCACGGATTTCGCCTGTCACAGGTTCTTTTTGGGACGTGACCCCCGCGATAAACCAGGATTCACTGTACACCTATTTTGCACCTAAGCACTTTATTTTGAATGCAGCAATAAAGAACTGTGGACCCTGCCTCATCTGTGCAAGTGTAATCCCCTGTAATCCAGCTCTACCCGTCTTGGTTACAGGCAGAGACAGAGGCGTTAGTTCCCCGCAGATTCACACTGGAGCCGTTCAGATGTGACAGGTAAATCTGTGCTCGTGTTTACTTTGCTTTAGACTCTAACAATAACCGCCACCCACACAGAGCGGGGTGGGGGCAGGGAGCACCCATGGGTGGGGCCGGTGCCTCTGGGTGGGGGGGGCCGTGACTCCACATCCTGGTATTTGGCCCGTGAATGGGTGACTGTGTCGGACTGTGGATGAGTGGGTAGAGTTACTATTGCCACATAACAGTTGTGTTTTGTTTCGTTCACACACGTCTGAGTAATGGTGGGTGCAAAAGGCCGTTTCACTAGAACTCAGAACGCGCTCATTGTTCATTGTTCTACTTTGTGACATCATCAGGTGGCAGTGTTGGAAAAAACATGACAATAAAGGACAGTAAATCACAAATAAAAACATTAAGTAAAGTGTTAAAATGTGTAACAGCTAAAAAATATTTAAGAAATGAATAAATAAATTAGATTAAATTAATAAAAGACACAAGTAACTCAAACGTGCTAAAAATACAGATTCAGAATTGTCATGTCTGGATAGTTCTTTATTCTTTAATTTTGCAGTTAAAACACATGGCAGGCAACATTCCCTGGGGGTGTGACGCTAACCGGAGGCACTGCTCTGTCTGCAGCTCTGTTAGACTCTAGTCTGAGCTTTGTTTTAACACCGTTTGACCACAAAGAACTGGAACTACAAGTCTCTCACATGTAAAATTAGAGTAATAAGCCAACAGATTTAGTCACTCTCACCTTTGTGTTGTGAATCAGACTCCTAAACATGACCATGACTGATCACAAGCTCCTGAAAATCTGCTCTTTAAATCCATTTTGTATTTTTTTAATTGAGTTTTCAGACAATCTAAGACGACAACGAAGCACTGAGTGAAAATGATGTAATACACATGCCACGCCTGTATGCGGCGCTGTAAACAGGATATAGACAGTGCCACGGGACGCACAATAGACGATTATCACAACTGCAGGAAGTGCGGCGATGTTGATTCTCACAGCTTCTAGTCAGTGCTTTTCTACGGCAAAATCCCTGTGGAAAAGTGTGGCATATTTTTGAGCAGCTTCACCCAACAAGGTCGACCAAGAACAGATTCTGTCCATGAGGAATTTATCCACAACGATCAAGGGAAGAAAGACGAAAACTTAAAGGAAACAACGACGAGCATCAGTGAAACTACTGAGCAACACAAACGTTATGGTCCTGAAGAAAACAGAAGGAACTTGTTCACTCAGACAATTAAAATTAAAAATCGATTCTGTGATGTCGATATTTGCACAAACTGAGAGATTTGTGCTGTTTAAATGGTCGACATTTAACCTGTGAACATCTATAGCATCCTTCCAGGCGGCAATAACAGAATTTATATTTTTACCTCAATATAACAATGCATAGAAAACAAAATATCTGTACAAACACATGTATCTGAACCATGTGGACTCAAGTGGTTTATAACTAGTTAATAAAAAATCACAAACCAGCTTCAGAGAATGCATCAAACTGCCAAAAACAATGTTATTGACTCTAAGTAAAGGGAAATACATATAATATAAAACAAGAGGAGACAGTAATTTCTAGAAACTTCATACGTCTTGTGCAATTCCTTGCAATTTCTTACCATTGCTGGTTTCCTCATGTATGTGTGTGTGTGTGTGTGTGTGTGTGTGTATATATATATATATATATATATATATATTATTGCAGTTTGATGATAGTTAATGTAAAATGTCTGAAAAATGAAAAAGAAGCTCATTGCGTTAGATAAGAAGAGGGGGTGGGATTAAATAAATTCTCTTCTTCCCGCTCCTTTTTGGGCAAAATATTTTGTTCCATCCATCTTCTTCTGCTTATCCGGGGCCGGGTCGCGGGGGCAGCAGTCTAAGCAGGGGCTCCCAAGCTTCCTACTCCCCAGCCACTTCCTCCAGCTCCTCCGGACGGACCCCGAGGCGTTCCCAGGCCAGCCGAGAGACATAGTCCCTCCAGCGTGTCCTGGGTCTTCCCCGGGGCCTCCTACCAGTGGGACATGCCCGGAACACCTCCTGAGGGAGGCGTCCAGGAGGCATCCGGACCAGATGCCCGAGCCACCTCAGCTGGCTCCTCTCGACGTGGAGGAGCAGCGACTCTACTCCGAGCTCCTCCCGTGTGACCGAGCTCCTCACCCTGTCTCTAAGGGAGCGCCCAGCCACTCTGCGGAGGAAACTCATTTCGGCCGCTTGTATCCGCGATCTTGTCCTTTCGGTCATTACCCAGAGCTCATGACCATAGGTGAGGGGAGGAATGTAGATTGAGGTAAATCGAGAGCTTCGCCTTTCGGCTCAGCTCCCTCTTCACCACAACGGTCCGATACAGCGACCGCATCACTGCCGACGCCGCACCGATCTGCCTGTCAATCTCATGCTCCATCCTCCCCTCACTCGTGAACAAGACCCCGAGATACTTTAACTCCTCCACTTGAGGCAGAGACTCCCCACCCGGAGAGGGCAATCCACCTTTTTCCGGTCGAGAACCATGGCCTCGGATTTGGAACAGCTGATTCTCATCCCGGCTGCTTCACACTCGGCTGCAAACTGCCCCAGTGCTGCAGGTCCTGGTTCGATGGAGCCAACAGGACAACATCATCCGCAAAAAGCAGCGGAGGAGCAGGGGAGGCTGAGGAGTGTGATTCCCCTGTAGTTGGAACACACCCTCCGGTCCCCCTTTTTATACAGAGGGACCACCACCCCAGTCTGCCAGTCCAAAGGTACTGTTCCCGCCCGCCACGCAATGTTGCAGAGGCGTGTCAGCCAAGACAGCCCCACAACACCCAGAGACTTAAGGTACTCAGGACGGATCCCATCCACCCCCGGAGCCTTGCCACCGAGGAGCTTTCCGACCACCTCAGTGACTTCAGCCAGGGTGATGGATGAGTCCGCCTCTGGGTCCCCAGCCTCGGCCTCCTATTCGGAGGATGTGACGGTGGGATTGAGGAGATCCCCAAAGTATTCCTTCCACCGCCCGACAACATCCCCAGTCGAGGTCAGCAGCTCTCCCCCCGCACTGTAAACAGTGTTGGTGAAGGACCGCTTCCCCCTCCTGAGGCACCGGACGGTTTGCCAGAATTTCCTTGGGGCCGTCCGATAGTCCTCCTCCATGGCCTCCCCGAACACCTCCCAGACCCGAGTTTTTGCCTCTGCAACCGCCCGAGCTGCAGCACACTTGGCCCGCCGGTACCCGTCAGCTGCCTCAGGAGTCCACCGGGCCAGTAAGGCCCGGTAGGACTCCTTCTTCAGCTTGACGGCATCCCTTACTTCCGGTGTCCACCACCGGGTTCGGGGATTGCCGCCGTGACAGGCACCGCAGACCTTACGGCCACAGCTACGAACGGCCGCATTGACAATGGAGGCCGAGAACGAAGCCCACTCGGGCTCCATGTCCCCAGCCTCCCCCGGGATCTGGGAGAAGCTCTCCCGGAGGTGTGAGTTGAAGGCCGCACTGACAGAAGGTTCCGCCAGATGTTCCCAGCAGACCCTCACAATACGCTTGGGCCTGCCAGGTCTTTCCGGCTTCCTCCTCCGCCAGCGGACCCAACTCACCACCAGGTGGTGATCAGTTGACAGCTCTGCCCCTCTCTTCACCCGAGTGTCCAAGACACACGGCCGGAGGTCAGATGACACGACAACAAAGTCGATCATCGACCTCTGGCCTAGGGAGTCCTGGTGCCACGTGCACCGATGGACCCCCTTGTGCTCGAACATGGTGTTCATTATGGACAAACTGTGACTAGCACAGAAGTCCAATAACAGAACACCGCTCGGGTTCAGATCAGGGAGGCCGTTCCTCCCAATCACCCCTCTCCAAGTGTCACTGTCGTTGCCCACATGGGCATTGAAGTCCCCCAGTAGAACAACGGAGTCCCCGGTCGGTGCACTGTCCAGTACCCCTCCCAGAGACTCCAAGAAGGCCGGGTACTCTGCACTGCTGTTCGGCCCGTAGGCCGACACCACAGTGAAAGACCTGTCCCCGACCCGAAGGCGCAGGGACGCGACCCTCTCGTTCACCGGGGTAAACTCCAACACGCAGCGGCTGAGCTGTGGGGCTATGAGCCCACACCAGCTCGCCGCCGCTCCCCGCGGCCAACGCCAGAGAAATGGAGAGTCCAACCCCTCTCAAGGAGTTGGGTTCCAGAGCCCAAGCTGTGCGTGGAGGTGAGGCCGACTATATCTAGCCGTTAACGCTCGACCTCCCGCACTAGCTCAAGCTCCTTCCCCCCCAGCGAGGTGACATTCCATGTCCCCAGAGCTAGTCTCCATGTCCGGAGATCTGGTCGCCGAGGCCCCCGCCTTCGACTGCCGCCCAGATCTCTCTGCACCCTATGGCTCCTCCCGCGGATGGTGGGTCCAGGGGAGGGCGGTCCCACGTCGCTCCTTCGGGCTGTGCCCGGCCGGGCCCCGTGGGGAAAGGCCCGGCCACCAGGCGCTCGCCCACGTGCACCCACCTGGCTCCAGGGTGGGGCCCCGGTACCGCCTTTCCGGGCGACGTCACTGACCTCGTTTTTAATATCAACATAGGGGTTTCTGAACCGCTCTTCGTCTGACCCGTCCCCCCGGACCTGTTTGCCTTGGGTGACCCTACCAGGGGCATAAAGCCCCCGACAACATAGCTCCTGGGATCATTCGGGTACTCAAACCCCTCCACCACGTTAAGGTGGCGGTTCGAGGAGGGGAAAATATTTTGTTGTTTTTTGTTATTTCTATCATGATTTCTCTAATGTTATATGTTCCATTGTAAAAGAATGTAAATTTCTTCATTGCCCAAAATAAATACACATACTACTGTACTACTACTAACTAAAGATTTTACCAGATTTTACTCTTTTTAAATTTAGATTTGTGATATCCTAATGCAGGGTTCAAATCAGCGAAAATTAAAACTTTTATTTTTTGCATGCTTTTTTTGGACCACCCTAATGCCCTTGGTGGTGTCTCTTTCTGCCCCTGGTGGTGTCTCTCTTTGCCCCCGGTGGTGTCTCTTTCTGCCCCCGCTGGTGTCTCTTTCTGTCCCTGGTGGTGTCTCTGTCTGCCCCTGGTGGTGTCTCTTTCTGCCCCCGGTGGTGTCTCTTTCTGCCCCCGGTGGTGTCTCTTTCTGCCCCCGGTGGTGTCTCTGTCTGCCCCTGGTGGTGTCTCTTTCTGCCCCTGGCGGTGTCTCTTTCTGCCCCTGGCGGTGTCTCTTTCTGCCCCCGGTGGTGTCTCTTTCTGCCCCCGGTGGTGTCTCTGTCTGCCCCTGGTGGTGTCTCTTTCTGCCCCTGGCGGTGTCTCTTTCTGCCCCTGGCGGTGTCTCTGTCTGCCCCTGGTGGTGTCTCTTTCTGCCCCCGGTGGTGTCTCTTTCTGCCCCCGGTGGTGTCTCTTTCTGCCCCTGGCGGTGTCTCTTTCTGCCCCTGGCGGTGTCTCTTTCTGCCCCCGGTGGTGTCTCTTTCTGCCCCTGGTGGTGTCTCTTTCTGCCCCTGGTGGTGTCTCTTTCTGCCCCTGGCGGTGTCTCTTTCTGCCCCTGGTGGTGTCTCTTTCTGCCCCCGGTGGTGTCTCTTTCTGCCCCTGGTGGTGTCTCTTTCTGCCCCTGGCGGTGTCTCTTTCTGCCCCTGGTGGTGTCTCTTTCTGCCCCTGGCGGTGTCTCTTTCTGCCCCTGGTGGTGTCTCTTTCTGCCCCTGGCGGTGTCTCTTTCTGCCCCTGGTGGTGTCTCTTTCTGCCCCTGGTGGTGTCTCTTTCTGCCCCTGGTGGTGTCTCTTTCTGCCCCTGGTGGTGTCTCTTTCTGCCCCTGGCGGTGTCTCTTTCTGCCCCTGGTGGTGTCTCTTTCTGCCCCTGGTGGTGTCTCTCTTTGCCCCTGGTGGTGTCTCTTTCTGCCCCTGGTGGTGTCTCTTTCTGCCCCTGGTGGTGTCTCTCTTTGCCCCTCTCTGGTCTCTGTGCTTGGTTGTAGTCTCTCTCTGTGCTGTAGGTTCAGCAAAATAAAGCGGTAAACACGTCGTAAATATAAGTCTGACTCCAGGCGTGGGTTTTCTCGGTAATTATCTGGTCGTATAGTCCCAGTTGGCGTCGTGTCAAGAACAACACGGGCGTTCACACGCCTTCATACCTGCGAAGTACATTGTGCAACATCATTTCCTTTAGGTCTGTCACCTGTTCAGACTTCACCTCTGTCCAGCACCGGGGCCACATACGCCTCTTTGTTTGAAAATATTACAACATATTTCATCATTTTACCTCATGCCTGGACTAAAGCTGCGTTGCTCTTGTTTTAGAGGTGTTTTTTTATGACTTATTTTGTTTTAGACGTCTACATTTCCTAAGATAAACTCTTACCAGCACACATACCAGCAAACAATGTTATTTACGGCTTTTTATAAAGAAATCCAATTCATATTGTGCAGAATTTTGGCCTTCCATGATATTTTCTGCTTCTCATGTGGCCCCGAAGGAAAAATACCTGCCCACCCCTTGTCTAGAATGTTCCACAGTGTAGATTAAACCAATTTAGACCAACAGGTTTCAGCTCTACGCTACATTACGGTTCAGATCTGTGAAGAGGCGTCCCCGTTCACAGAAGGAATGATTGTATTTTTGAGCAATAGAAACACCTGTGATGAGTCAATGCTACATGGATGTGTTTAAAGTCATACCATGGAACACAGGCAAAGCAATAACATCTCCATGGCGACAGGTAGATAGCAGTCGATCCACCGGAAAAGTTACGCTGTGCGGCTTTAAACTCCACGTGCTCCTCTTTAAGGCTCTGCTGCTTTACTTTGGTCCAGAGTTGGAAGAAATAGTGAAAGTACAGATAATGGATCAAAGATTACTCAAGTAAAATCTACTTAAGTAAAAATACTGAAGTACCTGTTTCAAAATGTGCCTTAAGAGTAAAAAGTAAAAGTATTTTGCAGATATTTATTTTTTGAACAATTAAAACATCAAATGTGGTGATTCCAAATTCAAAATTCTAAATTTTGGCAGCTTTTAAGTGATTCAATTGATTTCTTAATTTTTCTCGCTGTTTTTTATGTTTTTTGGCGTATTTTCTTTGCTGAAACTTGGAATGTTAACGCAAATAAAATGTGCTAAAACACGGGTGCCGAATACGTCGATCGCCAAGGAAGTATGGGTTGATCGCAGTGTCGTATTACTCAAGACCGGTCTTGGTTTCGTCTCGGACTCAACCACGTTTGGACTCGGTCTCGTCTCGGTCTTGAAGGCGTTTGGGACTCGGTCTCGTCTCGGACTCGAGGTCTGACGCTCCACAAGTGCGATTATATTTCACTACGGCCGCTGTTGTCGGTCTTTTCCCACGTGAAGATCATTAAGTCCAAGTACCATTACACCCGTTGAACATACATATGAGTGGTCATAGCTAAAGTGTTAGCTGTCGTGTGCCAAACAGGAAGTGCTCCTGGAGGCTCTTCCCTCTCCTTTATCCCTTTTCCCCAGTGACTCACACTGGGATCTTCTGGCTCGTCTCTCTGGACCTGCTGCTGTGGCCTCGTCATTTTGGTCTTAAAATGTTCGTCTGAACCCGTGACACAGGAGCCTGAATTTTTGATTTCCCTGTTTTGTTCCTAAATCAAGATATAAATAACGGACCAATCAGACGCCTTCATTCCCCCGAGGTCCCTCCCCCTTGTGTTAGCAACAGGTTTGATTGACAGCTAGTGCGTTTCGTTGTTAAGTAAGTTCCCATCCCGCTTTTCTGCCCCGATTTTTGAAATAAAATGACAAAATATCTCAGTTACAATAGCTAATGTTACTAGAATCTTAACTAGCATAATTTAACTAGCATAAAGTAAAGTGAATTTTGTTAAAATGTGACTCTATTGTTGTTCGTACGTAACAGAACATACAACATAAATCAATGACTTAAACGATTTAAAGTTTGATGATAAAAGCTAAAAGTTTCCTTCTTATTCTCAAGAATCAGCTAAATCCAGCAGCCCCTGCAGGTGCAGAGTATCTCCGCTCTGAGGAGGGCGGCACATTTAACGACCTCAATCATGATTGGTTCTTGTGGTTGCTATGATACTCGCGGTCGGATTTCCAAATATGGAACCTGGCTTCAAATTCGCTCCTGTAACCGTGAACGCTGTGGAGACTTCACACACACTTAGTCCACTCTATGGTCACGGTCTATGATTCCACCATGACTGATTCTCAGTATATTTATAAATACATAAATGATTTGCATTTTTATAGTAGGCAGATCATTTTGACTTGCTCATTTTACCCCTAAGCTAAAACATAATTCTCAGCCATTCCAGCAGCTCTCAAAACATAAAGAAAAGTGCTTTTTTTTCTCTTTTCAGTTGAAAATGCAGTGGAGCAGAAAGTACAGACACCTGCTCCCAAATGTAGTGAAGTAAAACGTATCCACTGTAAAATGTACAGCTACCTTAAATATTGTACATTTACTTCTGCACTTTTTTACTTTCCACCGCTGTTGTATTCTGATTCACCCGTGCACATTATTCCTTAAACTAGATCTGGGTTTGGCGATGTTGCAGCTTCTCTGTTCTGTCCTAATCTCTGGGCACCTGACTGTCCGTCGCCGTCAGGTGATGTGGCAGGTGACTCTGACAGGCGTTGTGAGGTGTGGCGCAGACAGAACAGGAGGAGCCGTTTGTGGCTGCGGTGGTTTGGAAATGTAATTACCTCATTAGTCTATGAGTGTTTGGTATTTAGAGAGAAGAACAAACATGTATCTCCTGTATTTTTATATTAATTATAAGAGACTTTTCTGAAGCTGGAGGCTCGTAAATCAGGACGTGTTCTCGCCGTAAACGTTTTCCAGTCTCCACCTCAAATATGTTGTTTGTTTTTCCGCTTTCTCGTTAATGGAAATGTCTGTTTACATGAGCTCTGAGTCTGAAATCATTCAATCTGGACTGTGGATTTCCACCTGATTCAGTGCAATCAGGAAGTGTGTATTAGCATGCTAGTTGTTGAAAGCATTACAGTGAAGGCTCTGGTCTCTGAATGTTGTGAAAAGACCTTATAAACTCATGGTGGTGAATAATGAGGACGCTCTGAATGCAGACGGGAAGTGAAGAAGAACTTTGGACCTCTGCAAACTGTTTACACATTTTTTATACACATTTATAAAACCTTTTTTATAAACAGTTTTTCAGTTTTTTACACATTAACCCTTTTTATAGAATACTTTTTCTTAACAATTTTTACACATTCATAAACCCAACAAAACAACAACACATTTTTTTTACCTTTTTTTTTACACACATAAAATTTTAAAAAAAAAAAAAAATTAATTTTTTAATTTTCCTTTTTTTTTTTTTTTTTTTTTTTTTTTTACAAATTTATACCCCCCCTTTTATAAACATATTTGTAAACTACTTTTTAAAACACATTTTAATTTTTTTTACACATTTATAAAAAAAAATTGAAACTTTTTTTTTTTTTACAATTTAAATTTTTTTTTTTTTTTTTTTACACATTTATATAACAGTAAAAGTCTGACTCCTGTGAGCTTTGAGTCGTATTCTAATGTCGTTCCCTCCTGAAAAACAGACCTTTTAAAACTTCTATCAGGTTTTTCATCTTGTTTTCAGGTTAATTATCGACTTGCTCGCTTCATTCTCGTCTAGAGGTCGTTTACTTTAAGAGAACAGAGGACAGATAATTTCACTACTTTAAAGTCATTTTCTGATAGATTTAAGTGTTTATATCTTAAACCTTTAAAAATCCGGGTATTTTTGACTAAAACGCCTGAAAAATGTAATAAAAGTTTCAAAGTAAAGCTGTTCTTGAACCCTTTGGAGTATACGTACAAGTTTGGGCATTTTGGAAAGGCAACATTCTGTATTTTCTACCACAAAAGAAAAAAATACTCTAAGTATAACCAATAAAAAGTTATACTCTTTGGAACACAGAGAAATTAAGACTTTTTATTTTCGCCTAGATTTTTCTTTGTAAAAACAAGAGTGTAAACAGCTAAGTTTGGTACTTATAGACTTCAACACAGTATTTCCTCAAAGTATCAGGTCTTGTCTCCTCCCATTTCAAATGTGAAAACAATAGCTCTAAAAATGAGCATTTTACAGCATTATTTACATGGTTTAGTTCATGCGTTTTTACAGAGGGACAATTTGGAGACTCCAATTGGACACTGGATCAGTTTGGATAAACTTGGATAATGTCTGGAAAAAATACAATAACTTTTGAATGCTTCAACCTACAGACATCAATGAGGGCTCTAAAAACCCCAAAAATGAAAACAAAGCACAGAAAGCGATTTACGCACAGACGACAAATTACGCGCGGAAATACTATTTACCCTTTACGCACGCAAAATGCACCTCCCAAATAAACCCTGACCCCCCCACATAATACCTCTCCGTGTTCAGCAGCTCATTGGCTACAAGGACGTAGCATCACTTTTATCCTGCAACCTAATAGGTTGGATCTACAAGGCTGACAGTTGGGAGTGAACTTTTGCCAGTCTGTGACACTCATTGGCTTTTCCTCGCTACAGTCAACCCCCACACTGTTGTCATTGGCCAGAGTCGCCATCAATCAAAAGCTAAAGCCCGGGAGACCATTTTGACATCAAACATTATCTCCAAATGTCAATATTGGCTGCAGAATCGGATAAAAAATGGCAATTACTATTTTTTTAGGAACAGAATTGCTGCAGTCTTTGTCCCCCTATGGATCTAATTTGTTTTTGGACTTTATGGCTTTTTCGGATTATATTCTCTGGACTGTTACGGACAGAATGATGCCTAAACTTGTGGGGAAGGATCAATGTTTGGACCATAGACCCCCTTCAAAGGTAGGGAACGCCAAATTACTAGTATCGGGGTGCGGTTTGAAAAATGTTTTGGTGCAAGTGCTGTGATTGTTGTACCTCAAAATGGTGTTTATGGTCGGAAAGACGAGAGCCGTAGCTTTCTAGTGATGTGTTACATGTGTTGGTGTCTCAAGTTGGGTTGCGTGTGTGTGTATCTACGATGACCCGGTACCGGGAGATGGAATTTTAATGGTTTAAATTTTGGCCAAGCTTATTTGCAGTGAACTGAAATGATCAAAATTCTAGTGAAGGTTTACACTGGGGGAAAAACACAAGGTGAGTTAAAATGACTTAAATTAAGAACATTTTACTTTATTTGAGCAGATTCAACTTGACAAATAAAATGATCTGCAGTGGAATAAGTGCTTTTCTCTTAATTCAAGCAACATTTGATTTTGTTTCATATTTTAAGAACACGGGTGGGTGGGGAGTCTCTGCCTCAAGTGGAGGAGTTCAAGTATCTCGGGGTCTTGTTCACGAGTGAGGGGAGGATGGAGCGCGAGATTGACAGGCGGATCGGTGCGGCGTCGGCAGTGATGCAGTCGCTGTATCGGACCGTTGTGGTGAAGAGGGAGCTGAGCCGAAAGGCGAAGCTCTCGATTTACCTCAATCTACGTTCCTCCCCTCACCTATGGTCATGAGCTCTGGGTAATGACCGAAAGAACGAGATCGCGGATACAAGCGGCCGAAATGAGTTTCCTCCGCAGAGTGGCTGGGCGCTCCCTTAGAGACAGGGTGAGGAGCTCGGTCACACGGGAGGAGCTCGGAGTAGAGTCGCTGCTCCTCCACGTCGAGAGGAGCCAGCTGAGGTGGTTCGGGCATCTGGTCCGGATGCCTCCTGGACGCCTCCCTCAGGAGGTGTTCCGGGCATGTCCCACCGGTAGGAGGCCCCGGGGAAGACCCAGGACACGCTGGAGGGACTATGTCTCTCGGCTGGCCTGGGAACGCCTCGGGGTCCGTCCGGAGGAGCTGGAGGAAGTGGCTGGGGAGAAGGAAGCTTGGGAGCCCCTGCTTAGACTGCTGCCCCCGCGACCCGGCCCCGGATAAGCGGAAGAAGATGGATGGATGGATGGATTTTAAGAACAAAAAGTCTTGTTCCACTTTCAGATCAATGTACTTGTCAAGTGAAATTGACTCAAATTATGATAAAACCTTCTTAATTCAAGTCAGATTTTGTTTGTTGCGGTGTGTGGAGTTTGAAAACACAGTAGAGCACTTCCTGTATAGACGTAGACATCCTGAAAAATTCGGAACAGTTCTGAAATCAAAGACTGAGTGGTTATTTTCTGATAAACATTAAAAACTGTTGTTAGAAAGGTGCTGACTGACCACTTAGAAACCGTCAGGGGCTGCGGCTACGATCGGTTTGGTTTATTTTTTGATGTTTTACAATTTAATCTGCACTGACTATAAACTCTTTTTCATTCATTCGACACGGCTGATGCACCAGAACGCCAACACGCCGCTAAAAACAAAAGCGTCAGTGTAACAGGTTTGAAAATGAATTGTTTGTTATTGTTTATGTTTCATCAGCGAGTCCCAAATTTAATGACATCACAAGGTGGGACAGTTTCCTCCAGTTTGAGAGAAGAACTCGGCCTAAGGGGCTGTTTACACGACAACGGTGACGGATGGAACACACAAAACATTTTGCCAGATGTTCATATCGCTCCACCCTGTCGTCGCCGTGTAAACAGCAGAAAACAGAAAAGTGTTTTCGTGGCCGTGACGTGGAGATGACGTCGCGAGCACGAGTCAGTTCAGGAAAAACACAAACGTGGCAGAACTTCACCTGAGCAGCTGCAAACGCCACAGGACTCGGGTCGGAAAGTGACGACACTGATCACACAGAGTCATTCAGAGCAGAGAAGACGATACTAAATGACTGTCAATGGCTTTATCTGTAGACTTTGTAAATACAAGTTGTAAAACCAGATAAATGTGACGAAGATGTTCAGAGGAAACTGGATGTTAATAGTAATGTTTAAGTGTAGATAAGGGGCGGGATTCAAAAAGTGAACACTTCGTCCCATGACCCTTTGAGATACGTTTACATATGTAAAGGAAATTATATTATCGTGTCTACACCATAGTCCGTATATATGAGTGGACTAAGCTAACCCGTTAGCCGCCAGGTGCCAAACAGGAAGTGCTCCAGGAGGCTCTTCCGGCTCCTTCTCTCCCTTTTTCTACTTTTTTCTACTTACAAACTCAGCTGTTTGGTGTTGGTGGTGCTGCCCCCTACACTCTGGGGTTGCAAACTACATCAGCAAACTCCAAGTTGTGCAGCAGAATTCCCCAAAACACTCGTGTACACGCGGAATAAGAGTCAGAATGAAAATGCACTTTTTCAGACCGTTTCTGTGTAAACGTCGCCTAAATCTGCAGGTTTGTGTCTTAAACATGTGAATGAAACAAAACACAAATCCAGGTGTGTTTGTGATGAGGAAACGGCTTTAGAACAGAGATCAGGACGTAGCATCATATGAGCCCTTTATCATCGTCATCATCATCGTCATCGTCATCATCATCGTCATCATCATCGTCATCAAACTTTATTGCAGACTCTTGGTCCAGAGTTTAAAAAAAGATCCAATGAACAAACACACACTCCAAAACACAATATTCACAGCAAACTGCAGTCCCAGTGCCTCCACAGATCTGACTGGTGCCTCGTGGTGCTGAGTTTGCCATTCATCAGGCTCATGATAAAGCCGTTCTCACAGTCATTAAGGCGACAGGTGAATCTGTGCATTAAATAATATAATATATTTAAATCAGGTCTAAATCAAGACTACAGGTCAGATCTGTGGAGAGGCGACGCCGCTCACAGTCAGAATGTTTGTTTTTCAAGGTATTTTTCAGCTATAAAACCTCCTGTGATTGAGTAGGGCTGTTTAATGTGACACTGTGGAACATTCCAGGCAGAGAAATGACGTATCCATAGAAACAAGCAGGTGACGGACCCCCAAACAAAAAGTTACACAGTGTTGGATTAAACCAGAACTAAACAGGGACTAAACTAGGACCATAGGTGAGAGTAGAACCAGAGATCTAAACCAGGACTAAACCAGGACCATAGGTGAGTGGAGGACCAGAGATCTAAACCAAGACTGAATCAGGACTGAACCAGGACTGAACCAGGACTGAACCAGAGATCTAAACCAAGACTAAACCAAGACTGAATCAGGACTAAACCGGACTAAACCAGGACCATAGATGAGAGTAAAACCAAAGATCTAAACCAGGACTGAACCAAGACTAAACCAGGACTGTACCTTGACTAAACCAGGACTAAACCAGGACTAAACCAGGACTAAACCAGGACTGAACCAAGACTAAACCAGGACTGAACCTTGACTAAACCAGGACTAAACCAGGACTAAACCAGGACTAAACCAGGACTAAACCAGGACTAAACCCGCACTGGGAGCAGGTCTAACAGGTCCTGCTTCGATCGTGCAGGGACAGTGATCGTGTCTTGCAGCTCTTGAGGTCAAAATGAGTCCTCTGTGTTCCGTCTGCATCTGATTCTCAATGACGCTTTATAACGAGCTAATCCTTATCATCATAAGTGCACTGTCAGCATGCTAGTTGTGGTTAGCTTTACCGTGCGTATAAGTGCATATAAAGAGCACAAGGGAAGGGAAAAGGCAAGGAAGAGCTTCGGGAAGAGTTTTGTTTTTTTCTCCCCGTTTTTAAGACACAAAAAAATCAGTTACAGCGTCTTTAATTCATCCGTGTTTTTGCGCAGAAATGTTTATTTGTTTATTTTTATCAGGCGTCACTGTTTTCCCGTCCTTATTTAGCGTCGGGTCGAACACAAACCGTCCTGTGGCTCCGAGCTTTTAATAGACTCATAATGTTGATCCGCCGAGTTCCCGCAGAGACACCGGGCGCTTCTGTCGCTCTCATTTTATCACCTGCCTCAAAGCTGCACCGTGGATCTTTGCAGCTGGGGATCCGTCGCCTGCTTGTTTCCATGGATACGTCGCTACACTGCCTGGAATGTCCCACAGTGTGACATTAGGCAGCTCTACTTTACGTTTATTCATGTATTTTAGCTCAAAAATCCCTAGAAAAACAGGCGTTCTGACAGTGAGCGGCGTCGCCTCTCCACAGATCTGACCTGTAGTCTTGATTTAGACCTGATTTAAATATATTATATTTAGTCCTGGTTTAGGCCTGGTTCAGCTCTAGTCTAGACCTGGTTTAGTTCTGGTTTAGTCCTGGTTTAGTCCTGGTTTAGACCTGGGTTTGACCAAGTTGAGTCCTTGATTTAGACCTGGTTTAGACCTCATTTTAGTCCTGGATTTAGTCCTGGTTCAGTCTTCTTGTTTCTATGGATACATCACTGCTTGGCCTACAGAAACTTTACTCTACAGGAGTTCTGACTGTGAGCGGGGTCGCCGCTCCACAGATCTGACCTGTAACTCGGTCTGGTTTGGTCTCCGCGGAGATATTTTTAGCGGACACCAGAAAAGTTACACAATGCGCCTTTATCTCTTATTAAATCTTGTAGCTATAATGAGCGGTTCTATTCTCATTGCCGAAGCCTATAAAACTCCCACAACTCCATGTTTGTGTTCACAGGAGCCGACAGGAGCAGGCGGGTGGAGACAGGAGCATAAATGGACTCGTCTAAATATAGCGCTCATAGCTTTGGAGGTCGCTGCAAAAATAAACCAGTTAACGCCGCACTACGTAACATTTCTGCTGGAGTTTCCACTCAGCAACAAAGCTTGGCCAAAATTTAAGATTTAAACATTAAATCTATCAGAAAATGACTTAAAAGTAGTGAAATGATCTGTCCATGCAGCAAGATCATTTTACTTGACAGTTTATCTTAAAATAAACAACCTCTAGACGAGAATGAAGCGTCTCAGAATGAGTGAGTCGATAATAAACCTGAAAAACCAGATCACTAGCCCCAGAGATGTTCTGCAATACGGCAGTAAACGTCATGTAAGCTCAAGTTGAACTGACCAGGCAAAGTTACAGGTCAGATACCTGCGTGAAGTTGGCCTCCATCAAACGCAAATTGACACAAAAACTATGTCAAACGTTTGTGCTTCGTTTGTGCTGCAAAAAGTTTCGTTTGTGCTTCTTTAATTTTGGAGAAATTAACGATTCTTTTACAGGTCAAACTGGGGTCAGTCCCACAGGAAGCTTCAAAATGCTCAAACACGCCCAAAATGGAGTCAATCATTTGTGCTTCATTTGTGCTGCAAAAAGTTTCGTTTGTGCCATTCTGGTTCTTAAGATATTTGGAGTTTTATTTTTGGCCGATGACGTCGTCCAGAACCTCAGAATGTGAAACAGCCTCAAAACAGCAGAAAATTATAGAAACGTTTGTATTTGGTTTGTGCTGTGACAATTTTAATTTGTGCGAGTTTATTTCTAAAATTATTCATTATTATTTCTCTGGTAATTATAATTATAGGTATATTATACTCAGCTTACGGCGGCAAACTCCACAAAACTAGTGGCGATAAACGATCTCAGGCTGTGGAAATGTCTGTGTTATTCTATAAAATATGAATCAAAAGCAAATTACTAAAGACTGAGACGGACTTTTCCACAGCCTCAGATCGTTTATCGTCACTAGTTTTATGGAGTTTTGCTAAAGTCGCCGCCGTCTAGTTTAGTCTAGTTCTGCTTTACTCCTGGTTTAGTCCTGGTTTGACCTGGTTGAGTCCTTTATTTAGACCTGGTTTAGACCTCATTTTAGTACTGGATTTATTCCAGGTTCAGTCTTGTTTCTATGGAGACGTCAATGTCCCACAGTGCGACGTTAAACTCTACTTTATTTATTCAATCACAGGTGCTTTTATAGCTCAGAAATCCCTCAAAAAACACACGTTCTGACTGTGTGCCGGGTCGCCTCTCCACAGATCTGACCTGTAACTCGGTCTGGTTTGGTGAAGATTGGAAAGGTTTAAAGCCACAATACGGAACATTCCAGACAAAATAATAGCACATCCGCGGAGAAAAGCAGTTGTGAATGAAACAAAACACGAGTCCAGGTCTGTTTGTGCCGAGGAAACATTAGAACAGATCAGAAAATAGCGTGAACGTTAAATATAGCTGCGTGTTTTTAGCCGGTAGCGGCAGACAGGGGCAGACAGGGGCTGACAGGAGCAGACAGGAGCAGGAATGGACTCGTGAGCTCATGTCTCGGGGTTTAACAGACACATTACATCACTTCACGATTAAGCGCATTAGCAGAACAATGGGGCGAATGATGTCTCCAAACATGTGACTCCATTTATAAAAGATGAGCTGATCTGCGCAGTAACCGGACAATTCTGTTTTATTTTCGTTTCTTTTATCTCGTCCTAAATCTTCTCGGCGTCTGCACTTCACAAACGCGCCAAGGGTGAAACCGTCGATAACGATCTGAGAGACGTAAACAAAACTCAGCACGAATGTTAGATTAAAGTGAGGAAGGTGATGGACACAGACGACTTTTATTACATTTTCAGTACAAAAAAAAAACAATATCAAGCTAAATTAAAATGACTTAAATTAAGAATATTTTGAGTCGATTCAACTTGACAATAAAATGATCGACCACTGGAATAAGTGTTTTTAATTCAAGTGGCATTTGATTTTGTTTGTGCAAAAAAGTTGTTATGTTTCTTGTTTTAAGTAGGGATGTAAGAATAACGTAAATACAGTGATATCGCATGGTCAAAGGTCTCACAATAATATCGTGGAGCATCACAATATATCGAGTCCCAAGTGTCTTTGCTGAAATGAATAGTTCTGACGCAGAAATAGCTGAAAAAACAGAGGGAACTACATAGACCATGATCCTTTGCTCCGTTTCAGTGCAGACGACATGAAAAAATAACTGTTCTAAGCACTTTTACATCTTCATTCTTTGGATTAAGTCTTGTGAGGCATTTTTAGAGGAAAAAGGAGCAGATTCACAGTTTTGTTTTTGCCTCCACAAAATATTGCAATAAATCTGGTACGGTGAGATGTTTATGGTGAAAATATCGTGCAGAGAGATTTGGATATCATTCCATCCCTTATGACAGTAAGTAAGTGTTTACTTATATAGTGCTTTTCACAGTTCCATGTCATTGGTCCGACCGTACACAGCAGAGATGCATGAATGACTTGTAAGGTTGTACTATACTCCTGAAACAAGAAGAACCACAGGGTGATTTTGTGCTGCTTCTCTCATATAGAAGTTTAACACAAAAGCGAGAAAGAGCGCGAAATCCGCCAAATGGTGGGTTTAGGCTTTACCAATCACCAAAAAAACGGATCGCAGGCGTAGCAGTCGATCATAGGAACATGATCCTTCATGTTCCTATAAAGGATCATGTTCACAGAATAGAATTTTTGTGAACTTCCAACTTATTGAAGTGTTTCTAAGGCAATTATTATGTAAATTAATTTAGTGCAAACCACATCGGGCAAAGAGCACAGTACCAGAGGCATTCAGTGCCACTCTAACTCATCACACTAGTGTGCTGATGATAAACTGTTCGTACATTGAAAACTATTGGGCTTTTTGGACTAATGTAATGTTGGATCAATGGGCAGACCCCCTTTTCACAGACACGTGTCCCCAAAGACGCTTTACACAGCATTATTAACAGAACATTCTTCATTCACTCCAGACCCGATGGTGTAAACTCCTACAGTTGCCCTGGGGCAGAATGATGGAAGCATGGCTTCCAATCTGCACCATGGGTCCCACCACCACCACCTCTCACACTCACTCCACTTTCACACCTACAGCATGTTTTGGGTTGATGGGGGAAACCGGAGGAAACCCATCCAGGCACGGGGAGAACATGCAAACTCGGGCGACCCGGGGATTGAACCCAGAACCTTCTTGCTGTGACACGGCCTAAACACGGGATATTAGGAGGAAATGGCCATTCTCTGTTTTTTCCATTATTCATTTAAACACAAAAACGAATCGTCCATTTTTTCATTTTGGTTTTGAAGACAAATAATTAAGAAAGTTTTTTTTTTTTTTTTTTTTTCTTATTTTTGGTTTCATATAGTCAGTTTGTATCAAGAAAATCTGTATCACTGAAACTCTGGTAAATGAATTGTAGCTTCTTCTTTTATACATTTATTGCCTTAATTTAAGATTTTGATGATGAAGTTGAGTCATGTAGGAAACATATGTGACAATTTTTAAGATCATACAACCTAGTAAGAATGAGTAAGTCGATAATAAATCTGAAAACAAGATGAAGAACCTGATATAAGTTGTAAAATCAGAGACATTTGCGGTGCAGCAGTTCCATTACGACATGTCTTCAGTTGTGGGTTGTATTCCCGGTGTGCCAGCGCTCTGTACGTGGCGTCCCTCGTATATTTCCGTATGAATACTCACGTACGCACCACCACAGGAATATTCTCGGCCCCGTCCATGTCCCCGCTCGTGTTATGTAAACAGGTAACCGTACGGAAAGTGAGCGTTACATGTCCAGAGCCGACGCGTTAGACCGAGCTTCACGTTTACGAGACGATTGTCGGAGCGAGACGTTACGTAATTACTGTGTTCTAGAGTTATATAATCCAAAGTGAGAGTTTGATTACGGGTTTTATTGGGGATTTAGTGTCCAAAAACATTCGGGGGAGCTGCCGTTCCAAACACAGGCTGGAACTGTGACTGTGGTAAATGAAAAACCTGCAAATATTTCCACAGTTTAACAACGCTGTACCTGAGTTTTGTTGGGGATTTGAGCACAATGTGTCTCGGCCCTAACAAACCATTCGTTTATCAGCATTACTGTCCATTTATTGGTGCACAAAGTTGGACATTTACAATAGTAATAAACATTTAATTAACCACATTTTTGTTATCCAGCAAATGGTATAGTTCAGAATTCCCTGCAGCACTGGGGCAGTTTGAGCCGAGTGTGAAGCAGCCGGGATGAGGATCAGCTGCTCCAAATCCGAGGCTGTGGTTCTCAGGGGTGAAAAGGTGGATTTAGAGAGTCCCTGCCTCAAATGGAGGAGTTCAAGTATCTCGGGGTCTTGTTCACAGTGAGGGGAGGATGGAGCGTGAGGTTGACAGGTGGATCGGTGCAGCATCGGCAGTGATGCGGTCGCTGTATCGGACCGTTGTGGTGAAGAGGGAGCTGAGCCCAAAGATAATGATAGTTGTGGATGTGTTATTTTCTTTGATGGTAAAGCTGCTCATTCTTCTTGGCAAAAGGCTCCAGTTCCTGTAAATTCTTGGGCTCTTGTCTGAACTGCAGCTTGAGATCTGCCCAGAGGCTCAGTGATACTGAGGTCAGAAGAGACGAACACTCCAGAACCTTCACTTTATTCTGCTGGAGCCAGTGACAGGTCCACTTGCCTTTGTGTTTGGATCATTATCATGTTGGAATATCTAAGTACGTCCCATGTGCAGCTTCTGGACCAAGAAATCATCAATTCTGCCAGGGGATGGAAACTTATGAGCACAACTGTACGTCTCTGGGCCTGGGAACGCCTTGGGGCCCCCTTGGAGGAGCTGGAGGAAGTGTCTGGGGTAAAGGAAATCGAGAAATCCCTGCTCAGACGGCTGCCCCCACAACCCGGCCCCAGATAAGAGGAAGAAAATGGACGGATGGATGTTTTAACGCAATCTGACCATAAAGAACGTAGTTAGCTGGAAATACAGCAGACGATCTGATTTGTGTCTCTCTAAAATAACGTCACAGTCACAAACTTTTCACCTTTTTGTTGAAAATCAAACCCTTAAACGAGACCACGAGTGCTCGGACTGATCACAGCCTCCTGAAAACGCCCTCTTTAAATCCATTTTGTATTTTTTCTTGACTTTTCAGACCAGTTTAACACTTTTAGACAGTTCTTGCTCATGTGCACATTATGTCACTGTGGTGAGTGCTGAACATTTTACCACAGACACGCAGACAGAACCCCCCAGCGCGACGTCAGTGCAGAGAATCCGTCCCCGGCGTCGCTCGTGCCGCAGACCCCGAGTCTCCAGGGATGTTTAACCTCCTCTGACCCTCTCCTCACTCGTTTGTTGCCTCTTTGGGCCCTTTGCTCCGTCAGAGTCCGGGGAAAGAAGAGAGGGGGGAAGAGAGAGAGAGAGGGGGGAGGAGAAGGAGAAACAAAGAGAGGGAGAAAGAGAAAGGAGAGAGAAAGGGAGCGAGAGAGAAGGAGAGACGGAGAAAGGGAAGGAGAGATACAGAAGGAAGGAGAGAGAGAAAGAGAAGGAGAAAGAGAGAGGAGAGAAAAAGAGTGAGAGAAGGAGGGCGGGAAAGAGAAGGAGAGAGAAAGAAGACTCTTTCTTTCTATTTGTTACACTACAAAAAATCTTGGCCAAAATGTAAGATAAAAACACTCAAATCTGTCAGAAAATGACTTAAAAGTATTGACACTCGAAGACCTACGACATTGTGTACAACTCCGAGGAATGTGTTTTCTACAACCGCGCAGAACTTTCTAACCGTAAACACAACTACAGCAGCAGATTGTGAAATAACAGGTTGGACTGAACAAAAGGAGGTAGAACACTTCATTAGGGGGTAAAAGGGGCAGTTTTAAAAGCAAAATTAAGGAAAAAAATCCAGGCGAGGAGAAATGTACTAAAATTGCCCTTAGGTCTTTGGGGGTTAAAAGTAGTGAAATGATAATTTTACTCTGCAAGTTCTCTTAAAATAAATGACCTCTGGACGAGAATGAAGCGTCTGAACCTGATATAAGTTTTAAAATCTTGGTCAGATCAGAGAAATTTCCAGTGTCAAATGAATACATTTTTTCAGACCTGTGATAACAAACACGATGATGAAACGTTATTGTGCTATTTCTGTACAAACTCAGGCCTGTTTGTGTGCTCTGTTTCCACGTAAACGGCCTCAGTCGCTCGTAGATCACTGATATAAACCTCGGCTCAGATGAATGGCGTTCAGTGTTGGGAGGCGTGCTGAGTTCAGGGTCCGGGCTCTGCGTGGGAGACGGCAGCGCTCTTATCTGAACCTCTCGTCTCTTTGTCTTTGTTTGTTTTGAACATCAGAGCGAAATGAGTCACAGACAAACTTCCTTTAAGGCTGAAACGGTCAGATGTTTTGTTTCACCCATTTGATGTCGCCACGGTGACAGCAGCATCCGTCAATCATTCTCAGAATTATCTTGTCAGCGACTGAAACGAGAAGCACTTTAAACCAGTTTTGACACAAAGAGACTTACATAAAAGAAGACGTGTTTCAGGCGTTGAAGAATTGCAAAAAAATATGAAACCCACACTGCAAATGTCTCTGATCCGGCCAAGATTTTAACACTTATATCAGGTTTTTCATCTTGTTTTCAGATTTATTATCGACTTACTCATTCTGGGATACCTCATTCTACTCTAGAGGTTGTTTATTTTAAGATGACTTGTCAAGTAAAATGATCTTGCTGCATGTGAAAACCCAACAGACTCGATCGCCGATGTCGTTTCTCATCCCATTTATTTACGAGTGAATTATATTTTTGGAAAAACGCTAAAAAATACATTCCCGAACCATTTTCTTTCAACAGCTTTCAGTTTCTCTTCTTCACCGTCAGTAGTCGATCTTCACTTGTCGCTTCTGGCGCTCGAGCCTCTCACCGCCGCTGGAGTCGACAACTGAGTCTTTTGGGCTTTGGCCTGTGCAGTGGGAAATCAACAGAGGGAAGTGTAAGGCTGCTTATAAAGTTGTTTTCTAACGTTTCCAGACACTAATGAGTGAACCAGGCAGAGCGTTTTGTTTGTTAGACTCGTGGCTGTTGTAAGATGGGTTAAAGTGGAGTTAAGCTTCTTCAGTGTGAAGCAAATTGGCGTTTTACATGGAAGTTCAGAACTTGCCCCCATCACTACACTAGTTTGTTGCCTTGACAGACTCACTGCCACAGTGAGATCTCCGCCGAGGAAACACTGATCTGTGCCGTTTTTTGGCTTCTGACAGAATTCCACCTCCTCTAGCAACAACTGAAACATGTAATTTAAGATATAAACACTTAAATCTATCTGAAAATGACTTAAAAATAGTGAAATTATCTGTCCACGCAGCGAGATCATTTTACTAGACGAGTTATCTTAAAATAAACGACCTCTAGACTAGAATGAAGCGTCTCAGAACGAGTAAGTCGAGAATAAATCTAAAAACAGACGGGCCCGAGTTCTCTTTTAAGGCATCAAAACCATGAATGATACATAATATGGAAAGTACTAAACAAGACAAACAAAATTCTAAATAACTGCTTACTTGTTTTAGATTTTTAAAAATGCACTATGCAACCTTTCTAGTTGAGGTCCGGCCCGGAGCTCCCGGAGAATCGCGGCAGTAAGGGGTGTGTTGCTGGCTCGGTTACCTGTGCATAGCTGAAGTGCCGTAAACCAATTTGGCTCTTGTGAGAACAAGAACAGACCCTGAGAGCTGAGATCTGGGTCGGTAGGAGCCAAGTTGCATGTGTGGTGAACCTTTCAAACACCCCAAAATGTCATATGTGACCATCAGAGAGGCTTTCAGAGACATTTAATTAAGGTAAAAATGTTACTTCTGTTCTACTTTAAGTCTTTTTTTAGTTTGATGTTGTATAATTAAAAAAACAAAACAAAGAAATGATATAATATTGTGTGCTGCACGTGACTAAACCGTCCAGTCCACTTTATTTCCACAGCACATTTCATAAACAGTTTACAAACTTCTGCACAAACACCTCGTAAAACAAGAATAATATCGTGATAAAATAAACACTTGAGCAGTGTCAGCTTTCAGTCTGACCCTCTGTTTCCCCGTAGATCAGGTGGATTTCCTTATGCGGTTGTGTTTTGGTCATGCCTGGATGACGCCACGCCGACGTCCCCTCTCTGCGCTCCGATTGGTCCACGGGTTCCCTCTGTTTACCTTCGCAGCGACTGAACTTCACTTTCTCAGAAGTGCGGACGCTTCAGCCCGGTGTTTCTCAGAACTCAGACCGTGGCAAATACCAAACCTGCATCGAGGTGTTTGGACTCAACACAAACTCAGAAAGTGGCAGACTGAGGCGCTCACGTTCAACGCACACAGAAAAGTAGTGAGTTTTACCGTCTGAAAAGCGTGAAAAGCAGAACTGCACTGCGCAACTTTTCTGGTGGAGGTTCAAAGCAGGTCTAAATTAGGACTAAACCAAGTCTAAACCAGGTCTAAATTAGGACTAAACCAAGTCTAAACCAGATCCAAACCAGGTCTACACCGGGAATTAACTGTGGATAATAACTGCTTTAATATCTTCCAATTACCACCAAATAATCTAGGACTAAACCAAGTCCAAACTCGGTCTAAATTAAGACTAAACCAGATCTAAACCAGGTCTACACTACACCGGGAATTAATTGTAGAAAATAATTGCAATAATATATTACAATTATCACCAAGTAAGTAATTTAGGACTAAACCAGGTCTAATCTTGGATTAAACCAGGTCCAAACCAGGTCCAAACAGGTCTAAACCAGGTCCAAACCAGGTCCAAACCAGGTCCAAACAGGTCTAAACCAGGTCCTAACCAGGTCCAAACCAGGTCCAAACAGGTCTAAACCAGGTCCAAATCAGGCCCAAACGACATCTAATCTAGGACTAAACCAGGTCCAAAACAGGTCCAAAACAGTTCTAAACCAGGTCCAAAACCAGGTTTAATCTAGGACTAAACCAGGTCTAAACCAGGTCCAAACCAGGTCCAAAACCAGGTCTAATCTAGCACTAAACCAGGTCCAAAACCAGGTCTAAACCAGGTCTAAATCAGGTCCAAACCAGGTCCAAAACCAGGTCCTAACTAGAACTAAACCAGGTCCAAACGAGGTCCTAACTAGTATTAAACCAGGATTAAAACAGAGGAACAGGCTCAGGGACCTGCCTGAGGACTTAAGGCTGTGGGAGGGTTTATACGGGGATAAAGTTCTGAAATGTAACTGTAAAACTGTAAAAGTGATCAGTAAAATCCTAAAATCGTTCTAAAACACTCCAGAGAAAGAAGCTGTCGAAGTTCTAATCCAACAGATCTGCACTGGGGCGACACATTTAGCCATAAATCCGTTTATATGATGTAACCCGCCTGATCCGCCTCATATCTGGGTCGACAGAAGTAGGTGAGACTTCTTCTGTTCTCATTTCACCTCTGGCTCTTTTGTGAATCAGCTTCCTCTTCTTGAGCCCGAACGCACCGTGACATAACCTGAGCAAACAGAAATCCGCTAAATAAATGAGTCCGTGCTGGGATAATGGGGGAAAGCACACGCCGGGGGACACGAGTCAAAACAAAACACAAAAACGGATTATTTTACAAAGGGCCAACACGCAACAATCGCCTTTAAGCTTTGAGTTTGAGTAAAGAAATCCGCCATAAACACTCAAATGTGACGTCAGGAGGGGCAGACGTCTCTTTGTGCGACACTGCGTCTGCTCAGAAGTCGAGCTGAGTTTCACGGTTTAGTTTTCAAAGCTAAAACGCACTGACTTTAGAATACGGATTGCATAACATTTGTTCGGATTAATGGAAATGCACAAAATGAACATTGGTGCATGAGCCAAAAAAACTTAACGGTCGTTTGTGACGCAGATTTGACTCTTAGGAGCTTTAATTTATTCTTCTTTTGTGCTGTTACCATAGACCGTATATATGAGTGGACATATCTATCCCGTTAGCCGTCGTGTGGACAGGACAGGAAGTGCTCCAGGAGGCTCTTCCGGCTCCTTCTCTCCCGTTTTCCCATTGACTCACATTAGGATCTCATCGTCCCTCTCTCCGTAACTGCTGCACTGAGCCTCGTCATTCTGGTCTTAAATTGTTCGTATGAACCCGCTCTACTGAATTTTTCATTTTGCTATTTTGTTCCTAAATCAAGATATGAACATAAATAACGGATCAATCAGACCCTGAGGTCGCTGCCGCCGAGCGTTAGCAACAGGTTTGATTGACAGCTAGTGCGTTTCGTTGCTAAGTAAGTTCCCAGAAACCCAGTTCATCCCGAATAACTCGACCCCGCCCTCCCAACCCCAATCTGTTCATCTTCCAGACATAAGACGCCGACGAGGGGGGGTCCCGTCCTGCTGGGCCATGTGAAGACTGAGACTGGACCCCCGCCTTGAGTCTCAACCCAGCCAACCTGCCTCATCTCCATATAATAAACGCTTTTCGCTTCACACACAGTGTTGTTGCTAGTGAAGAGCTATATAAAAATGCTGAGACACACGTGAACTTTCTTTCCCCTGAAGGAGCTTATTGTTGCGGTGGGAATGAGCCCATCATAAACGATAAAAGCATGAGCCGTACAGAGACCGGAATAAAAAGGACTTTGGGTGGAGAAGAATGAGCGAGGTTGTTGGAGAACCGGGTAAGTTATAAAATGTTATAGCTCTACAGCATGTAGCCGTGTATTAACTAGTAACGAGTCTCCTCCTGAATGGACTTCTCTGGTATTCCTGGTTTAGTCACACTTACACACGCACACTCGCACTCACACACATATTCATAATCACACTCACATTCACTCACACACTGGCTCTGCTCCAGTGGCTCAGGTTTCCTCCGTCTGCACAGAGGCTCCAGGACACACATTAACACAACACTTAGGAGCGACTTCACAAATGAACCTTTCTGCACTTTTACAACTCTTACACATTTTCCCTTTTACAGAAAATGTCACGTCTGTAATTCGATGTGCGACCGACTTGTCCAAGCGCACAAAACATCGCTCCTGACGTATTTCCAGCTCTTCTGGTCAGATTGTGTTCAGACAAAGCTCAGATCGAAGTCTGGCTTGAGTGACAGCGCTTCAGAAAAAACAGTGCCTCCAGTTAGCTCCCGAGAGGCAGAATCCAGCAGTCAGCTGGTTTATAAATGTCTCCAGTCCATAAGAGGACTGGAGACCAGGTACAAACACACAAACAAACGCACAAACACATAACTGCTTCTCTAATGAGCCATGGCTCCGTCGGACCCTCCGCTCCCGTAAATCGTCTCGAATCCCGATGTTATTTTAGCGCTCGCGGTTTTATGAGATTGTTAAAGTGCCGTAGACCCCACGGAGCAGCGCAGACCAGACCTCCCCGCGCAGAAACCCGACACGGACCCGCAGAGTTTCACCTTTACGATGGGGAAACTGTGAAGAAATTGTTCTTTTTAGAGGAATTTTCTAGCAGCAAACTTTTATGGGCCTAACCGAGGTCGAAACCAGGTCTAATCAAGGTCTAAACCAGGACTACATCAGGTTTAATGCAGGATTAAATAAGGACTGAGCATGGATTAAAAGGGGACTGAACCGGGTCTAAACCAGGTCTAACCCACGACTAAACTAGGTCTAACCAAGGACTAAACCAGGTCTAACCAAAGTTTAAACCAGATCTAAATCAGGTCTAACCCCAGGACTAAACTAGGTCTAACCAAGGTCTAAACGAGGACTAAACGAGGACTAAACGAGGACTAAACGAGGACTAAACCAGATCTAAATCAGGTCTAACCCCAGGACTAAACTAGGTCTAACCAAGGTCTAAACCAGATCTAAATCAGGTCTAACCCCAGGACTAAACTAGGTCTAACCAAGGTCTAAACGAGGACTAAACGAGGACTAAACGAGGACTAAACGAGGACTAAACGAGGACTAAACCAGGTCTAAACTAAGGTCTAAGCCAGGACCAAACCAGGACTTAACTAAGGTTTAAACCAGGTCTAACCCAGGTCTAAACTAGGCCTAAACCAGGTCTAAACCAGGTCTAATCCAGGTCTAAATCAGGTCTATCCCAGGTCTATCCCAGGTCTAAACCAGGTCTAACCCAGGTCTAAACCAGGTCTAACCCAGGTCTAAATCAGGTCTATCCCAGTTCTATCCCAGGTCTAAACCAGGTCTAAACCAGGTCTATCCCAGGTCTAAAGCAGGTCTTAACTAGGTCTAAACCAGGTCTAACCCAGGTCTAAACCAGGTCTAAACTAGGTCTAAACCAGGTCTAAACCAGGTCTATCCCAGGTCTAAACCAGGTCTTAACTAGGTCTAAACCAGGTCTTAACTAGGTCTAAACCAGGTCTAACCCTAGGTCTAAACCAGGTCTAAACTAGGTTTATCCCAGGTCTAAACCAGGTCTTAACCAGGTCTAAACCAGGTCTAAACTAGGTCTAAACCAGGTCTAACCCTAGGTCTAAACCAGGTCTAAACTAGGTCTATCCCAGGTCTAAACCAGGTCTAAACTAGGTCTAAACCAGGTCTAAACCAGGTCTATCCCAGGTCTAAACCAGGTCTTAACTAGGTCTAAACCAGGTCTTAACTAGGTCTAAACCAGGTCTAACCCTAGGTCTAAACCAGGTCTAAACCAGGTCTAACCCTAGGTCTAAACCAGGTCTAAACCAGGTCTAACCCTAGGTCTAAACCAGGTCTAAACTAGGTCTATCCCAGGTCTAAACCAGGTCTAAACTAGGTCTAAACCAGGTCTTAACCAGGTCTAAACCAGGTCTAACTCCAGGTCTAACTCCAGGTCTAACTCAGCTCCTTTAATGCCACACTGTGGAACATTCCAGACAAAGCGTGAACATGTCGTCCGTGCACACGTGTGATTATCTCCCACAGAACCCGCAGTGTCCTGAGACCAAAGCTCGTACAGTTTCTGTCAGATGCCCCAGAGGACTTGTGCTGAGCTGTCGTTGCCACGTCAGCCCCGTCCCCTTTAATGCCACAGTGCGTAGTTTTCCCCCTGGAGGATTTCACCCGTGACTCAAAAACAAAAACCTGAAATGTCCCAGGGTGAAACTTTACACCTGAAAACTGTGCCATGTCACAGTCACTGCACTTCTTTTTACATTTTTTACATTTTACGTATCTGTACTCTACTTAAAGCCGCACTGTGTCACTTTTCTATGGCTTTAAACCTTTTTATTGTCATGAAGACCAAACCAGACCAAGTTACAGGTCAGATCTGTGGAGAGGCGACGCCTCTCACAGTCAGAATACCTGTTTTTTTTTAGGTATTTTTGAGCTCTAAAACCACCTGTAAATGAATAAATGTAAAGTAGAGCTGTTTAATGTCACACTGTGTAACATTCCTGGCAGAGGAATGACATATCCATGGAAACCAGCAAGTGACTTGAAAAGTAAATGTATTTTCTAGGGCTGTCAACATTGATGCGTTAATCGCGATTAGATTAGTAAGTAAGTAAGTAAACTTTATTTATATAGCACCTTTCACAGATAAAATCACAAAGTGCTTTACAGAGTGCGAGTAAAAATAGATAAAATGCAAAACAACAATAATAAATGTTAAAACAGGTAAATAAGACAAAGCGCAGTGAATTAACTAAAAGCTTGTTTGAATAATAGTGTCTTTTATATTAATACAATCCATAACACGATAATTTGTATTTAGTTGCGATTAAAGTTCTCCAGCCTTTTGTCTCTTCTCAGCTCTGGTTCAGGCTCAGATGAGCTGGAGTGGGAAGTGTTCGGTGCTTTTCCCGGGAAGAACCAAGTGCAGAGGACGGATGCTCAGAACTAATTATAATGAATCAAACTGGGTTCTGTCCATGTGCACGACCGTGGAACCAGAGATCCTCGAGCACAGAGAACTGGAGCAGCCCGGACCCGTGGTCCACAGCCCGGACCCGTGGTCCACAGCCCGGACCCGTGGTCCACAGCCCGGACCCGTGGTCCACAGCCCGGACCCGTGGTCCACAGCCCGGACACGTGGTCCACAGCCCGGACCCGTGGTCCACAGCCCGGACACGTGGTCCACAGCCCGGACACGTGGTCCACAGCCCGGACACGTGGTCCACAGCCCGGACCCGTGGTCCACAGCCCGGACCCGTGGTCCACAGCGTGTTATCGCTTTTGCCGCACGGATCCAACACACAGAGGACGGAACCGCTCTGCCCCGGTCCAGTGCACTGGTCCTGCTCGTACAAGAACCAGCACATGGAGGACGGAGCTTCTAAACTGAGCTGACCAACATGCTCAAAGGAACAAGACCAAGGACCAGATCCCTGGGCCCGTCCTGAGGGGCCCCGGTTCCGTCCTGAGGGGCTGCGCTCTGCGATGAAGCTCGAGTCTTTATCGCTGTTACCCAAACCCAGAGCTTCTGCTCCGGGCTCATGTGCAGTGAGTTGTGCACAAAGTTGTAGGAACAGAGGTACGGGGAACGTCAGGCTGACCCCAAAATGGGCGGATCATGGATAAACATCAATAAAATGTCAATCGGACCAATTTTGGTTGGTTTGCCGGTGTGAAAGGACCACACTGGAGCCTATAGGCTGCATAATAATAATTTTATTGCCTGGTACAGACCAAATCATTGAACTAGCGGTGTGAAAATTAGCACCTCCAAGCTAAACCGCCCGGTGCAGCGACCGGAGCGTCACAGCCAAGAGCCTCAGATCTGACAAACTCCCATTTCAGACCTGTGATGACACACGTCAAAGAAAATAACAAGTAATAAATAGAATTGCTTTACGTTATGGCTTTAAAACTGTCTTGAAATGCAAAATAACACAATTTTAAACATGCGATTCAATATGCGATTAATCGCGATTAACTATGGAATTTCTGAGATTAATCATGATTTTAAAAAAGTATAGTTTAACAGTCCTAGTTTAATACATTTACTTATTTTTTCATGTGATATTTTTACTTTTACTTGAGTATTTCTTGCTCTGGTATCTGTACTTTTACTTTAAGACGCGCTGTGTAACTTTTTCTTCACAATCTGGCATTAAACCTTTCTATCTTCACAGACATGGAAAGGTTCCTGGTCGCCTCTCCACAGATCTGACCTGTGACTCGGTCTGGTTTGGTCCACGTGAAAATAGAAAACTTTATAAAGCTACACTGCGAAACATTCCAGACAAAGCGATAGTTATTTGGGTCAGTGAGCGGTTTTCCTCTGAGTCAGGGTTTGGTTTGAGGATCAGTGGAGCCGCGCAGAAGGGACTCGTGGCATGCTAGTCTTTGTTTACACAGGGGTGAAATCCTCCAGGGGGAAAAGTACGCACTGTGGCATTAAAGGGGACGGGGCTGACGTGGCAACGACAGCTCAGCACAACCGGGGCATCTGACAGAAACTGTACGAGCTTTGGTCTCGGGACACTGCGGGTTCTGTGGGAGATAATCACACGTGTGCAGGGACGACATGTTCACGCTTTGTCTGGAATGTTCCGCAGTGTGGCATTAAAGGGGTTTAAAAAAAAAAAAAAATGTGAAAAGCTGAACAAATGTATTAATTTATTTTTTTAAATTGCAGTTATTAAAGGACCTGTACCCATTTTCCCCCCATATATCTGAGCAAAATGTGTCTTGCCCCAGTACAGATATAAACGGGTCTGGTTTAGTCCTGGGTTAGACCTGGGTTAGACCTGGTTTAGTCCTGGTTTAGACCTGCTTTAGAACTGCATGAGACCTGGTTTAGTCCTGAGTTAGACCTGGTTCAGTCCTGATTTAGATCTAGTTTAGTCCTGGTTTAGACCTCCGTTAGACCTGGTTTAGACCTGGTTTAGACCTGGGTTAGACTTGGTTTAGACCTGGTTTAGACCCATTTTAGTCCTGGTTTAGTCCTGGGTTAGACCTGGTTTAGTCCTGGTTTATCACAGCTTTCTGTTTCAGTCCTGGTTCAGTTTCAGTTTGGTCCTTGCTCAGTCCTTATTTAGTCCTGGTTTAGTCCTGCGTTAAACCTGATGTAGTCCTGGCCCGGTTCCCCCCGGACAGTCCAGGTGCTGCTGTCGTCGTCTGAAAACCTCCATCATTCCAAACCTCCTCTTTAAGAACTACAAATCGGCGTCCATTTTGTGAGTCCCAGGAATGTTCCGCAGTGTGACATTAAACTGCTCGACTTTACAGACAAAGCAATAGTTATTTGGGTCAGTGAGCGGTGGTGCTCTGAGTCAGGGTTCGCTTTGAGGATCAGTGGAGCCATGCAGGAGGGACTCGTGGCATGCTAGTGTTTGTTTACATATTTGTGTGGTGGAATAATGGACGTTTGTGATTCGGAGAACAAAGAGTGACCTGCAAAAGTGCGGATCGGGTTTTGGTGTCGAGTTTCTGTTTGGAGGGTTTGACATCATGTTTACACCACGTCATCCTAAACCAGGACTAAACCAGGACTAAACCAGAACTAAACCAGGTCTAAACCAGGTCTAAACCAGGACTAAACCAGAACTAAACCAGGTCTAAACCAGGCCTAAACCAGGACTAAACCAGAACTAAACCAGGTCTAAACCAGGTCTAAACCAGGTCTAAACCAGGCCTAAACCAGGACTAAACCAGAACTAAACCAAGACAAAACCAGGACTACACCAGGACTGAACCGGGACTAAACCAGGACTAAATCAAAGCTAAACCAGGACTAAATCAGGACTAAATCAGGACTAAACCAGGACTAAATCAGAGCTAAACCAGGACTAAACCAGGACAAAACCAGGAATAAACCAGGACAAAACCAGGAATAAACCAGGAATAAACCAGGACTAAACAAGGACTAAACCACGACTAAATCGGAGCTAAACCAGGACAAAACCAGGAATAAACCAGGAATAAACCAGGAATAAACCAGGACTAAACAAGGACTAAACCACGACTAAATCGGAGCTAAACCAGGACTAAACCAGGAATAAACCAGGTCTAAACCAGGACTAAACCAAGAAAAAACCAGGAATAAACCAGGAATGAACCAGGTCTAAACCAGGTCTAAACCAGGTCTAAACCAGGACTAAACCAGGACTAAACCAGGACTAAACCAGGAATAAACCAGGAATAAACCAGTGCTTAAAACAGTTATTTCTTCATGTCGTCTGCATTGAAACAGAGCAAAGGATCATGGTCTATGTAGTTCCCTCTGTTTTTTCTTTTAGCTGTTTCTGCATCAGAACTGTTCATTTAAGCAAAGACACTTGGGATTCGATATATTGTGATGGTCCACGATATTATTGTGAGACCTTTGACGATACGATGTCGCCATATTTACGTTATTGTTGCGTCTCTATCAGTTACACACTTACATAACTTCAGAGTTCAGCGTAAACACGGACGAGCTGAGGCAGGAACAACAGTTGGATTTACGTAAGAGACGCACACAAGTCCTGGGAGGTGTCGTCTAAATGATTTTACGCTAATTTCTGTGGAAACCGTTGACAGCCGAGTGTACGCCCAACGCACAACACCCACACACAGCACACAGCAGTGAAAAACTGTGATTAAAGCTTCATTATGTCACTTTTTATGCTTGTCTTTGTGGTGTTTCTATTGCCTGTTGGCCCAGTGCGGCGGTCGGTAACTACGTCCAAATGAAACGTTTAATATTTTTGTTTTTTTCCTCGATGTGCGGCACGTTTCTGGCGCCCTGGACCACCGGCGCCTTATTGAGCATTTCCACCCTTGTAGGTAAATGATGGACAAATCCAAGAAAGCAAAAAGTGTCTTAAGGAAACAGAACATTTAATGCTTCGCGGGCAGATGGACTCGCGCTCCAGTGATGACGACGGAACACACACAGACGCATTTTTGATTCACTGCGGGTGGATAAATTAAGTGTGGATTTTCATTTCCTGTGTGGACTTAAATAGACACTGAGTAATAATGTGTTTAATGCGGCTTTGGCACATTTGTTTATGTTTTAGAGCAACAAAACTTAAAACCACACGGCTCATTTGCATAAACAGCATTAATGTTCAGCTTCTGTGGGACTAAAGGACAGGACTCGGTGGAATATGAGTGTTCTCCCTGTGACAGAGGATGTGCTGCTGATGCGGAGTCTGTTCTGTGCGGATGTCGTGTTGCAGATGGTTCATGTTGAACTTTTCAGAGATCAGACGTCTGCAGGTCACACGTACAGATGTATTTTTCGGACTATAAGTCTCACTTTTTTCATGGTTTCATGGCTCCCTCCTCTCTTCCTTTCTTCTCTCCTCTCCTCTCTTCCTTTCTCCTCCTCTCCTCCTCTCCTCTCTTCCTTTCTCCTCCTCTCCTCCTGTCTTCTCCTCTCCTCTCTTCCTTTCTTCTCTCCTCTCCTCCTCTCTTCCTTTCTCCTCCTCTCCTCTCTTCCTTTCTCCTCCTCTCCTCTCTTCCTTTCTTCTCTCCTCTCCTCTCTTCCTTTCTCCTCCTCTCCTCCTCTCCTCTCTTCCTTTCTCCTCCTCTCCTCTCTTCCTTTCTCCTCTCCTCTCCTCTCTTCCTTTCTCCTCCTCTCCTCTCTTCCTTTCTTCTCTCCTCTCCTCTCTTCCTTTCTCTTCCTCTCCTCTCTTCTCCTCTCCTCCTGTTGTCTCCTCTCCTCTCTTCCTTTCTTCTCTCCTCTCTTCCTTTCTCCTCCTCTCCTCTCTTCCTTTCTCCTCCTCTCCTCTCTTCCTTTCTTCTCTCCTCTCTCCTCCTCTCCTCTCTTCTCCTCTCCTCCTGTCTTCTCCTCTCTTCCTTTCTTCTCTCCTCTCCTCCTCTCCTCTCCTCCTCTCCTCTCTCCTCCTCTCCTCCTGTCTTCTCCTCTCTCCTCTCCTCCCTTCTCTCTCTCTCCTCTCTTCTCCTCTCCTCTCTCCTCTCTTCCTTTCTCCTCTCCTCTCTCCTCTCTTCTCCTCTCCTCTCTCCTCTCTTCTCCTTTCCTCTCTTCTCTCCTCTCTCCTCCTCTCCTCTCCTCTCTCCTCCTCCTGTCTTCTCCTCTCTCCTCTTTTCTCCTCTCCTCTCTCCTCCTCTCCTCTCTCCTCTCTCCTTTCCTCCTCTCTTCTCCTCTCCTCTCTTCCTTTCTCCTCTCCTCCTCTCTCCTTTCCTCCTCTCTCCTTTCCTCCTCTCTCCTCTCTTCTCCTCTCCTCCTCTCCTCTTCTCCTCTCTCCTCTCTTTCTGTCTTCTTCTCTCCTCCTCTCCTCTTCTCCCCTCTCCTCTCTTTCTGTCTTCTCCTCTCTCCTCTCCTCTCTTCTCTGTTTCAGGTGGAGTTGAATCCTCAGATCCTGTTTCATTTCTCTCTCTCCTCTCCTCCCTCTCTCTCTCCTCTTCTCTCCTCCCTTCTCCTCCCTCTCTCTTCTCTCTTTCAGGTTTGGGTTGAATCGTCCATCTCAGTTTCATGACTCAGACGCTGTTGCGTGACTTGAACCATGACTTCACTTTTTATTCAGAAAAATCACAAAACAAAACTGATGTAATGTTTTTATGCTTTAGGAGGAGAGAGAGAAGAGAGGATGAGAGAGGAGAGAAGAGGAGGAGAGAGAGGAGGAGAAGAGAGAGAGAAGGGAAGAGAGGAGAAAAGTTAGGAGGGAGGTGAGGGAGAGAGAGGAAAGAGGCCAGGTGCAGAGAGAGAGAGGGAGGAGAGGAGAACTGAAGAGAGAGGAGGGAGAAGGAGAGAGAGAGGAGAGTGAGCAGAGAGACCAGACAGAGAGAGTGAGAGAGAGAGAGGGGAAAGAGACCGGGTGCAGAGCGCTAGAGAGGGAGAGAAAGAGAGAGGAGAGGAGAGAGAAATGGGGGAGAGAGAGGAAAAGGCACAGTGGCAAAGAGGGAGAGGAAGAGAGAGAAGAAGAGACAGAAGAGAGAGAAAAAGAAAGAGAAGAGAGTGAGAAAAGAGAGAAAGGGGAGAAGAGAAAGAAGAGAGAAAAGAGAGAGAGGAGAAGAGAGAAAAAGAGCAAGACAGAAGAGAGTAGGTGAGAGAGAGAAGATAGAAAGAAGAGAGAGAGAAGAGGAGAGAGAGAAGCAGAGAGAGAGAAGAGGAGAAAGAGAAGAGGAAAGAGAAGAGGAGAAAGAAGAGGAGAGAGAGAAGAGGAAAGAGAAGAGGAAAGAAGAGGAGAGAGAGAAGCGGAGAGAGAGAAGAGGAAAGAGAAGAGGAAAGAAGAGGAGAGAGAGAAGAGGAAAGAGAAGAGGAAAGAAGAGGAGAGAGAGAAGAGGAAAGAGAAGAGGAGAGAGAGAGAAGGGGAAAGAGAAGAGGAAAGAAGAGGAGAGAGAGAAGAGGAAAGAGAAGAGAGAGAGAAGAGGAGAGAGAGAAGAGGAAAGAGAAGAGGAGAGAGAGAAGAGGAAAGAAGAGGAGAGAGAGAAGAGGAAAGAGAAGAGGAGAGAGAAGAGGAAAGAGAAGAGGAGAGAGAAGAGGAGAGAGAAGAGGAAAGAGAAGAGGAGAGAGAAGAGGAAAGAGAAGAGGAGAGAGAAGAGGAGAGAGAAGAGGAAAGAGAAGAGGAGAGAGAGAAGAGGAAAGAGAAGAGAAGAGGAGAGAGAAGAGGAAAGAGAAGAGGAGAGAGAAGAGGAGAGAGAGAAGAGGAAAGAGAAGAGGAAAGAAGAGGAGAGAGAAGAGGAAAGAGAAGAGGAGAGAGAAGAGGAGAGAGAGAAGAGGAAAGAGAAGAGGAGAGAGAGAAGAGGAAAGAGAAGAGGAAAGAAGAGGAGAGAGAAGAGGAAAGAGAAGAGGAGAGAGAAGAGGAGAGAGAGAAGAGGAGAGAGAAGATGAAAGAGAAGAGGAGAGAGAAGAGGAGAGAGAAGAGGAAAGAGAAGAGGAGAGAGAGAAGAGGAAAGAGAAGAGGAGAGAGAAGAGGAGAGAGAAGAGGAAAGAGAAGAGGAGAGAGAAGAGGAGAGAGAGAAGAGGAAAGAGAAGAGGAGAGAGAAGAGGAGAGAGAAGAGGAGAGAGAAGAGGAGAGAGAAGAGGAAAGAGAAGCGGAAAGAAGAGGAGAGAGAAGAGGAGAGAGAGAAGAGGAGAGAGAAGAGGAGAGAGAAGAGGAGAGAGAGAAGAGGAGAGAGAAGAGGAGAGTTTTGGGTTTTGGGTTTTGGGTTTTGTTTCGTTCACACGTTTGTCTCTTTATTCTCCGTCCGTCTGCGTCTCCAGTCACACCTCCGGCAGCTTCTGTTTCACTGCATCACCCGGAACCCCTGAGCTGTAGGGGCAGTGGTTTAGTTCTGGGTTAGACCTGGTTTGGTCCTAGTTTGGTCCTGGTTTGGTCCTGGTTTGGTCCTGGTTTGGTCCTAGTTTGGTCCTGGTTTGGTCCTGGTTTGGTCCTGGTTTGGTCCTAGTTTGGTCCTGGTTTGGTCCTAGTTTGGTCCTGGTTTGGTCCTGGTTTGGTCCTAGTTTGGTCCTGGTTTGGTCCTGGTTTGGTCCTGGTTTGGTCCTGGTTTGGTCCTAGTTTGGTCCTGGTTTGGTCCTGGTTTGGTCCTGGTTCAGTCCAGAGGTGCTCCTTTTTGGTTGTGGTTTAGTCCTTGTTTAGACTTGGTTTGGTTCTGATTTTAAGCTTTTATAGTGTGGCTTTAGTCCTGGTTTAGTTCTGGTTTGGTTTTGGGTTAGTAGACCCAGTTTAGACCTTTTATAGTCCTGGTTTAGTCCTGGTTTAGACATGGTTTAGACCTGGTTTAGTCCTGGTTTAATTTAGTCCTGGTTTAGTCCTATTTTAGTCCTGGTTTAGTCCTGGTTTAGTCCTGGTTTAGACCTGTTTTAGTCCAAGTTTAGTCCTGGTTTAGACCTGTTTTAGTCCAAGTTTAGTCCTGGTTTAGTCCTGGTTTAGTCCTGGTTTAGTCCTGGTTTAGACCTGTTTTAGTCCAAGTTTAGTCCAAGTTTAGTCCTGGTTTAGTCCTGGTTTAGTCCTGGTTTAGTCCAAGTTCAGTCCTGGTTTAGTCCTGGTTTAGTCCTGGTTTAGTCCTGGTTTAGTCCTATTTTAGTCCTGGTTTAGTCCTGGTTTAGTCCTGGTTTAGTCCTGGTTTAGACCTGTTTTAGTCCAAGTTTAGTCCAAGTTCAGTCCTGGTTTAGTCCTGGTTTAGTCCTGGTTTAGTCCTATTTTAGTCCTGGTTTAGTCCTGGTTTAGTCCTGGTTTAGACCTGTTTTAGTCCAAGTTTAGTCCTGGTTTAGTCCTGGTTTAGTCCTGGTTTAATTTAGTCCTGGTTTAGACCTGTTTTAGTCCAAGTTTAGTCCTGGTTTAGACCTGTTTTAGTCCAAGTTTAGTCCTGGTTTAGTCCTGGTTTAGTCCTGGTTTAGTCCTGGTTTAGTCCTGGTTTAGTCCTATTTTAGTCCTGGTTTAGTCCTGGTTTAGACCTGTTTTAGTCCAAGTTTAGTCCAAGTTCAGTCCTGGTTTAGTCCTGGTTTAGTCCTGGTTTAGTCCTATTTTAGTCCTGGTTTAGTCCTGGTTTAGACCTGGTTTAGTCCAAGTTTAGTCCTGGTTTAGTCCTGGTTTAATTTAGTCCTGGTTTAGACCTGTTTTAGTCCAAGTTTAGTCCTGGTTTAGACCTGTTTTAGTCCAAGTTTAGTCCTGGTTTAGTCCTGGTTTAGACCTGTTTTAGTCCAAGTTTAGTCCAAGTTCAGTCCTGGTTTAGTCCTGGTTTAGTCCTGGTTTAGTCCTATTTTAGTCCTGGTTTAGTCCTGGTTTAGTCCTGGTTTAGACCTGTTTTAGTCCTGGTTTAGTCCTGGTTTAGTCCTGGTTTAATTTAGTCCTGGTTTAGACCTGTTTTAGTCCAAGTTTAGTCCTGGTTTAGACCTGTTTTAGTCCAAGTTTAGTCCAAGTTTAGTCCTGGTTTAGTCCTGGTTTAGTCCAAGTTTAGTCCTGGTTTAGTCCTGGTTTAGTCCTGGTTTAGTCCTGGTTCAGTCCTGGTTTAGTCGTGGTTCAGTCCTGGTTCAGTCCAGGTTTAGTCCTGGTTTAGTCCTGGTTTAGTCCTGGTTTAGTCCTGGTTTAATTTAGTCCTGGTTTAGACCTGTTTTAGTCCAAGTTTAGACCTGGTTTAGACCTGTTTTAGTCCAAGTTTAGTCCAAGTTTATTCCTGGTTTAGTCCTGGTTTAGTCCAAGTTTAGTCCTGGTTTAGTCCTGGTTTAGTCCTGGTTTAGTCCTGGTTCAGTCCTGGTTTAGTCGTGGTTTAGTCCTGGTTTAGTCCTGGTTTAGTCCTGGTTCAGTCCTGGTTTAGTCGTGGTTTAGTCCTGGTTTAGTCCTGGTTTAGTCCTGGTTCAGTCCTGGTTTAGTCCTGGTTTAGTCCTGGTTCAGTCCTGGTTTAGTCCTGGTTTAGTCCTGGTTTAGTCCTGGTTCAGTCCTGGTTTAGTCCTGGTTTAGTCCTGGTTCAGTCCTGGTTTAGTCCTGGTTTAGTCCTGGTTTAGTCCTGGTTCAGTCCTGGTTTAGTCCTGGTTTAGTCCTGGTTCAGTCCTGGTTTAGTCCTGGTTTAGTCCTGGTTTAGTCCTGGTTTAGTCCTGGTTTAGTCCTGGTTTAGTCCTGGTTCAGTCCTGGTTTAGTCCTGGTTTAGTCCTGGTTTAGACCTGGTTTAGTCCAAGTTTAGTCCAAGTTTAGTCCTGGTTTAGTCCTGGTTTAGTCCTGGTTTAGTCCTGGTTTAGTCCTGGTTTAGACCTGGTTTAGTCCAAGTTTAGTCCAAGTTTAGTCCAAGTTTAGTCCTGGTTTAGTCCTGGTTTAGTCCTGGTTTAGTCCTGGTTTAGTCCTGGTTCAGTCCTGGTTTAGTCCTGGTTTAGTCCTGGTTTAGTCCTGGTTCAGTCCTGGTTTAGTCCTGGTTTAGTCCTGGTTCAGTCCTGGTTTAGTCCTGGTTTAGTCCTGGTTTAGTCCTGGTTTAGTCCTGGTTTAGTCCTGGTTTAGTCCTGGTTCAGTCCTGGTTTAGTCCTGGTTTAGTCCTGGTTTAGACCTGGTTTAGTCCAAGTTTAGTCCAAGTTTAGTCCTGGTTTAGTCCTGGTTTAGTCCTGGTTCAGTCCTGGTTTAGTCCTGGTTTAGTCCTGGTTTAGTCCTGGTTTAGTCCTATTTTAGTCCTGGTTTAGTCCTATTTTAGTCCTGGTTTAGTCCTGGTTTAGTCCTGGTTTAGTCCTGGTTTAGTCCTGGTTTAGTCCCGGTTCAGTCCTGGTTCAGTCCTATTTTAGTCCTGGTTTAGTCCTATTTTAGTCCTGGTTTAGTCCAGGTTTAGTCCTGGTTTAGTCCTGGTTTAGTCCTGGTTTAGACCTGGTTTAGTCCAAGTTTAGTCCAAGTTTAGTCCTGGTTTAGTCCTGGTTTAGTCCTGGTTCAGTCCTGGTTTAGTCCTGGTTTAGTCCTGGTTTAGTCCTGGTTTAGTCCTATTTTAGTCCTGGTTTAGTCCTATTTTAGTCCTGGTTTAGTCCAGGTTTAGTCCTGGTTTAGTCCTGGTTTAGTCCTGGTTTAGTCCTATTTTAGTCCTGGTTTAGTCCTATTTTAGTCCTGGTTTAGTCCAGGTTTAGTCCTGGTTTAGTCGTGGTTTAGTCGTGGTTTAGTCCTGGTTTAGTCCTGGTTTAGTCCTGGTTTAGTCCTATTTTAGTCCTGGTTTAGTCCTGGTTTAGTCCTGGTTTAGTCCTGGTTTAGTCCTGGTTTAGTCCTGGTTTAGTCCTGGTTTAGTCCTGGTTCCCACAGCTCTCTTCAGGTGTGAACCACAGAATCTGGCAGCGTCGCAAATATTTCCAAATGTGTTCGAACAGGAGAAAAGCGTTTCCCGTGAGCTCCGCCACGTCCGTTTGGCAAATCCTGGCTTCAGCTCCACCTGGGAACTCTGGGAACTCCGGGAACTCCGGGAACGCTCCAGCCGTGAGTCAGGAGCTCGGACGCTTATGGAAACGTCAGAGAAAGATTTGTGCTGCAGGAAAAGTCTTAAACGTGTCACTCAAAGTCAAGAAATGGAGCGTGAGAGAAAGTTAAGTTTTGTTTCATTCATGTGTGTTTGAACTGCATTAAAGTCCTTTTTTTCTATTATAATGAAATAAATGCACTTGTTACAAACACTGGAGGCAGAGGAGGGGACTGAACCTGCAAACCGTCTGGTGAGGGGGTAAAAGCAAAACCGACTGACGCGATGCTCGATACCGATTATGATTCCAAGATGAGACTAAAAAACCTCTTTCTTTAGACAATCTCCTGTGATTTTCTGCATTAAATGGTAGAAATTGCTTTTCTATTCCCATTTGTCCTTATATCTAAACCAGGTCTAAACCAGGACTAAACCAGGACTAAACCAGGACTAAAGCAGGTCTAAACCAGGTCTAAACCAGGTCTAAACCAGGACTAAACCAGGACTAAACCAGGTCTAAACCAGGACTAAACCAGGTCTAAACCAGGTCTAAACCAGGTCTAAACCAGGACTAAACCAGGTCTAAACCAGGTCTAAACCAGGTCTAAACCAGGACTAAACCAGGTCTAAACCAGGTCTAAACCAGGACTAAACCAGGACTAAACCAGGACTAAACCAGGACTAAAGCAGGTCTAAACCAGGTCTAAACCAGGTCTAAACCAGGACTAAACCAGGACTAAACCAGGTCTAAACCAGGACTAAAGCAGGTCTAAACCAGGTCTAAACCAGGTCTAAACCAGGACTAAACCAGGACTAAACCAGGTCTAAACCAGGACTAAACCAGGACTAAACCAGGACTAAAGCAGGTCTAAACCAGGTCTAAACCAGGTCTAAACCAGGACTAAACCAGGACTAAACCAGGTCTAAACCAGGACTAAACCAGGTCTAAACCAGGTCTAAACCAGGTCTAAACCAGGTCTAAACCAGGACTAAACCAGGTCTAAACCAGGTCTAAACCAGGTCTAAACCAGGACTAAACCAGGTCTAAACCAGGTCTAAACCAGGACTAAACCAGGACTAAACCAGGACTAAACCAGGTCTAAACCAGGACTAAACCAGGACTAAACCAGGTCTAAACCAGGACTAAACCAGGTCTAAACCAGGACTAAACCAGGTCTAAACCAGGACTAAACCAGGACTAAACCAGGTCTAAACCAGGTCTAAACCAGGTCTAAACCAGGACTAAACCAGGTCTAAACCAGGTCTAAACCAGGTCTAAACCAGGACTAAACCAGGTCTAAACCAGGTCTAAACCAGGACTAAACCAGGACTAAACCAGGTCTAAACCAGGACTAAACCAGGACTAAACCAGGTCTAAACCAGGACTAAACCAGGTCTAAACCAGGACTAAACCAGGTCTAAACCAGGTCTAAACCAGGTCTAAACCAGGACTAAACCAGGTCTAAACCAGGTCTAAACCAGGTCTAAACCAGGACTAAACCAGGTCTAAACCAGGTCTAAACCAGGACTAAACCAGGACTAAACCAGGACTAAACCAGGTCTAAACCAGGACTAAACCAGGACTAAACCAGGTCTAAACCAGGACTAAACCAGGTCTAAACCAGGACTAAACCAGGTCTAAACCAGGACTAAACCAGGACTAAACCAGGACTAAACCAGGTCTAAACCAGGACTAAACCAGGACTAAACCAGGTCTAAACCAGGACTAAACCAGGTCTAAACCAGGTCTAAACCAGGACTAAACCAGGTCTAAACCAGGTCTAAACCAGGACTAAACCAGGTCTAAACCAGGACTAAACCAGGACTAAAGCAGGTCTAAACCAGGTCTAAACCAGGACTAAACCAGGTCTAAACCAGGGCTAAACCAGGTCTAAACCAGGACTAAACCAGGTCTAAACCAGGACTAAACCAGGTCTAAACCAGGACTAAACCAGGACTAAACCAGGACTAAACCAGGACTAAACCAGGACTAAACCAGGACTAAACCAGGTCTAAACCAGGTCTAAACCAGGACTAAACCAGGTCTAAACCAGGTCTAAACCAGGACTAAACCAGGTCTAAACCAGGTCTAAACCAGGTCTAAACCAGGACTAAACCAGGACTAAACCAGGTCTAAACCAGGTCTAAACCAGGACTAAACCAGGACTAAACCAGGTCTAAACCAGGACTAAACTAAACCAGGTCTAAACCAGGACTAAACCAGGACTAAACCAGGACTAAACCAGGTCTAAACCAGGTCTAAACCAGGACTAAACCAGGTCTAAACCAGGACTAAACCAGGACTAAACCAGGGCTAAACCAGGTCTAAACCAGGTCTAAACCAGGACTAAACCAGGACTAAACCAGGTCTAAACCAGGTCTAAACCAGGACTAAACCAGGACTAAAACAGGTCTAAACCAGGACTAAACTAAACCAGGTCTAAACCAGGACTAAACTTGGACTAAAACAGGTCTAAACCAGGACTAAACTAAACCAGGTCTAAACCAAGTGTAAACCAGGCGTAAAACAGGTCTAAACCTGGACTAGACCTGGATTAAACCTGGACTAAACCTGGATTAAACCTAGACTAAAATAGGTCTAAACCAGGATTAAACTAAACTAGGACTAAACCAGGTCTAAACCAGGTCTAAACCAGGTCTAAACCTGGACTAAACCTGGATTAAACCTGGACTAAAACAGGTCTAAACCAGGACTAAACTAAACCAGGTGTAAACCAGGTCTAAAGTAGGTCTAAACCAGGACTAAAACAGGTCTAAACCAGGACTAAAAATACTAAACCAGGACTCTATATAATAAACTAATAAAATAATACAAAAAATAAACTTTACTCAGGTAAACTTATCATTAACATTAGCAATAATTAATTGAAAAAAAAGATCAAATTATTTTTAAGCAAATAATCATGTTAAATTACCTAAAATCACACATTTAAAGTAAAGTTTAAATCAAACAAAATAGAAATAATTATCTAAGTAATGAAAATATTAGAAAATTACAAAACTGGGTTCAGGCTCCAACAAAATGTGGAAAATGAGGCTCTAGTTTCGATTCTGGTTTTAGCATCGATTAGTGTCAGATTTTCGATATTTTTGACCACCATATTTCAGCCACTACAGTTTTTTCCCAGGTATTTTCAAAGTTCATCGAGGTACAAGGTTTAACTGGCTGTGCTGACGTGAAAGTGAAAGTGAAAGTTAATAACAGATGAAAGCTGCAGGTCGGGAAACCACAAACTCAAGTCTGAACAAGTCGTTTACATCATCACGAGTTTAATATTTGTACATTTGTAAAATACGTACATGCAAACGCTGCATTGGGAAACTCTGTACTCCCCTCGTGTTTTTGATAAATCCATAAATCAATTCCTCAGCTCCAAATTTGCCTCTAAAACTGCCTCGATGAGCTTCATTTGACTGGAAACTGTCTGCAGCAAGAACGTAAAAGTGCGTTTTCGTTTTTAATCAAAACCTGCAGTTTGAAAAACCAGGACTGAACCAGGACTGAACCAGGACTGAACCAGGACTGAACCAGGACTGAACCAGGTCTAAACCAGTTCTAAAACAGGACTAAAACAGGACTGAACCAGGACTGAACCAGGACTGAACCAGGACTGAACCAGGTCTAAACCAGTTCTAAAACAGGACTAAAACAGGACTGAACCAGGACTGAACCTGGACTGAACCAGGTCTAAACCAGGTCTAAACCAGTTCTAAAATAGGACTAAAACAGGACTGAACCAGGACTGAACCAGGTCTAAACCAGGTCTAAACCAGTTCTAAAACAGGACTAAAACAGGACTGAACCAGGACTGAACCAGGACTGAACCAGGTCTAAACCAGGTCTAAACCAGTTCTAAAACAGGACTAAAACAGGACTGAACCAGGACTGAACCAGGACTGAACCAGGTCTAAACCAGGACTGAACCAGGACAGGACTAAACCAGGACTAAACCAGGCCTAAACCAGGTCTAAACCAGGTCTAAACCAGGACTGAACCAGGACAGGACTAAACCAGGACTAAACAAGGTCTAAACCAGGACTAAACCAGGTCTAAATCAGGTCTAAACCAGAACTGAACCAGGACAGGACTAAACCAGGTCTAAACCAGGTCTAAACCAGGTCTAAACCAGGACTAAACCAGGACTAAACCACGACTAAACCAGGTCTAAACCAGGTCTAAACCAGGTCTAAACCAGGTCTAAACCAGGACTAAACCAAGACTAAACCACGACTAAACCAGGTCTAAACCAGGTCTAAACCAGGTCTAAACCAGGCCTAAACCAGGTCTAAACCAGGACTAAACCAGGACTAAACCAGGACTAAACCAGGTCTAAACCAGGACTAAACCAGGACTAAACCACGACTAAACCACGACTAAACCACGACTAAACCACGACTAAACCAGGTCTAAACCAGGTCTAAACCAGGTCTAAACACAAAATCGAAAAGTGAAAAAACGAATCGTGATCTGAAAAGAGTTGTTTTTTCGTTTTCTTATTTTTGGTTTTATATTGGAAAACAAATGAACGAATGACACGCGAATTGTAATGACATTTTTACATTTATTTTTCTTTTTTTACGCATTATTATCATTTTATTTTGTTTTTTTACAATGATGGTGAATACAGGTCGAGGTTTATCTCTGGGTTTTATGTTTAAGGCTGCACTGTGTAAGTTTTCTGGTGGCTTTCACCATGGAGATACAGTATTATTGCTTTGTCCGGAATGTTCCTCAGTACGGCATTAAACCTTTCTATCTGCACGGATACCAAATCTAGCCAAGTTACAGGTCAGATCTGTGGAGAGGCGACCCCACTCACAGTCAGAATGTCTGTTTTTCTTGGTATTTTTGAGCTATAAAACCACCTGTGACTGAAGAAACGTAAAGTAAAGCTGTGGGACATTCACCGCATTGCAACGGTGTATCCATAGAAACGAGCAGGCAACAGACCCCCAACCAGAAAGCTACACATTGCAGCTTTAATAATATGTCATAATTGTCTCCGGTGCCTGAGTAAACAAATGCGCTGCGGCAGGTTTTAGTTTCACTTTGCCCTCAGCTGTTCCAGTCAAAGGTGCGGCTCACTGCCCATATAAGGACGCACAGGAAGGAAAGGTGTCGCTTAAAAAAACAAATATCAATCGATCAATCAAACTTTACACAACACTTTTCCTACATTGGAGATGGAGCAGAAAGAGCTATGACAATGATTAAAAACAACAGCAACAGCAATCCCCCACCCCAGTGTCTCGCTCACATTTACAACAGTTTAGACAGAAAAAATAAAACAAAACATAAAACGTAAAGGTTATAGTACACTGTAAAAAAGGCCTATCAAAAAGAAGGGGGAAAAAAATACCAATTTTGAGGTAAAAATGTCCTATTTTCAGTGAAATTATTTTCCAGTGCAGTAAGAAATTTTCACTTACCAAGTTTTCTGAAAACAAGACGAAATCTGAATCTTGTTCTAAGCAGAAAACACGAGTTTCAAGTATTTATGGCAAGATTTTTCCCCTTATTGGTTTGAGAAGGAAGTTAAAGAGACTTAACCTGGACTGAGTTAATATAAAAAGTGCTTAGAATAAGTTGTAATATCGAGATAAGATAAATCAGGATGAATATCTTATTATTATTATATATTAAGTCAAAAAAATCTTCAAGTCACTTTAACTATGTAAAAATAAAAATGGAGAGCTAAAATTAGACAGAGACGAAGTAAAATATTAATAATTTAATTTAAAACAAATATTCTAATAATTTAAAAATGTATTTAATTTAAAACAAGTAAAAGTTTCAATGAAAAGCAAAATTAAAAAGATACATTTTGAGTTTACTGAGAATATGAACACAGAGGACCTCAGATCCTCAGGTCGATGTAAAAACAAAAGAAAAAACGGCGGCGTAAAAGCTGAATGTCTCTGCACCGTGAGACCCGAGGACCTGAGAGTCCGAGAGGCTCATGTGATTAAAGCAGATCAGATAAATAAATAGAGTTAAGACCATTAGGAGCTTTATATACCAATAAAAGAACCAATAAAAGAACTTTAAAATCTATCATGGTCCAGAATTATTCACAAAAAATCCTGAAAATCCAAACTGGCATTTGTCAGTGCCTATAATAACTTTAAAGCACTTGTCCCTGTTTTTCCCCCATGAATCTGAGCAGAATGTGTCTTTACCACAGACTTTATATAAACCAGGAAAGTCAAACTCATTTTGGTCCTTGCGCCGTCTACAACCTACTTTGACCCCCCCCCCCCCAAAAAAAAAACTCATGACATATTTACCCCAAAAATAGCAATAAGTCCAAATATTTGTGCAGAGAAACACAAATCTATTACAGAAATCTTTTTTATTTGATTCGATTTTGCAAAATGTTCTAATATTGTGCTCGGTCAGGTGGTTTTCACCGCAGCGTCACCGACTCTGATGAAAACAGACGATTTCTTCAGTCGCAGCAGTAATTGACTTCTCAATTCTCAGTTCAAGTTATTGTATTATAATTTTAATGTGGTTTTTTTTTCAGCGCTTATAATGTATGCAAATGAGTGTGACATTTCCACTGTAACAGAATCAGGATAATAATGAATCTGTGTGTCGTTCGTTCATTCTTTTTTCAATATAAAAGCAAAATAAGAAAATGAAAAAAAAAAACTCTTTTCTTCATTATTTGTCTCCAAAACCAAAATGAAAAAACAGATAATGATTCATTTTTCAGTTTTTGATTTTGTGTTTAAATGTAAAATGGAACTGATAACAGACCAAACACCAGGTCTAAACCAGGACTGAACCTGGACTGGACCTGGTCTAAACCAGGTCTAAACCAGAACTAAACCAGGTATAAACCAGATCTAAACTGGGACTAAAACCAGGTCTAAACCAGGTATAAACCATGTTTAAACCAGGACTAAAACCAGGACTAAAACCAGGGCAAAACCAGGTCTAAACCAAGTCTAAACCAGGTCTAAACTGGGACTAAAACCAGGTCTAAACCAGGTCTAAACTGGGACTAAAACCAGGTCTAAACCAGGTCTAAACTGGGACTAAAACCAGGTCTAAACCAGGTTTAAACCAGGCCTAAACCAGAACTAAAAGCAGGACTAAACCAGGACTAAACCAGGACTAAAACCAGGTCTAAACCAGGTTTAAACCAGGCCTAAACCAGAACTAAACCAGAACTAAAAGCAGGACTAAACCAGGACTAAACCAGGACTAAAACCAGGTCTAAACCAGAACCGGAAGTGAGGAACATCTCTGAGCCGGATTCCCTTCCAAGTTGTTTTTCACCTATTCTGCAAAATGTACTTGTCAGAGCGGTTAGCATGCTAGTTGTTGTTGTTAGTTTAAACTCCTCGTGGTGAATAATGAGGACTTTGGACCACTGCAAACAGTTTTTTTTAAATTTCAGTCGAAATCAGACACAGAATCTTCAATGTGAACTTTTATTTTGAAGTGCAAGTCCGCAAACTTCCCATATATGGTAATAACAGGAAGGAAGTGTTCACACAGATTTAATGACAGTGAGTTTTTCCACCGAACTGCAATCAGGATTATAATGACACGTCCAGATAACGAGAAGAGCAAACGCCTCGTCCAAATATGCACCGCCACAAAGGAACTGTCACAACCGCAGATAGACACTTATGAGTTAGATCAGTTCTGTGGAATTGTTTACAATGAACTAGTTCTGTTTTGTACGTTTAAATCTGTATTTTATTACATTCTGTTTTTATTCATATGTTATTTTATTGTTTTTTTATCAGCTTCTGTTTTTATTAATGCTGTTTTATTGTTTTTATTAGATTTTGTTCTTATTCATATGTTTTTATTGTTATTGTTTTTATTAGATTCTGTTTTAGTCATATGCTGTTTTTTATTGTTTTTAATTTGTTTATTTTTATTTTGTAGCACTTTGTTCAGCTTGTGTTGTTTTTAAAGTGCGACATAAATAAAGTCGCAGCTGCAGTAAAAATGCGACCGAGTTTTTAATCTAAACAGAACAGACGGCGTTTGGGTTTGTGTTCGTTTCTCGAGGTTTGGACTCGAGCCGCTCACGATCCCAGACTCTCATCCTCGTCTCTGTTACTGTTATCTCTGTGTGTGCAGAGCAGGTTATGTAAAAGGAGTGATGCAACAGACACGAGGAGAAAGAGAGAACAGGCAGAGCGGGCACACCTTAGAGAAGAGCAAAGAGAGGCCAGCAGAGAGAAAAACAGCAGAGTGTGGTGAGGTTTAAGGCTGAGCGTGAGTCAGTGGAGTTGGCTCAGAAGTGTCTGTGAGTCGAATGTGAGGTTTACTGACAGAAAATAAAATTCACACTCTTTTATACAAAACACACAGCAAACATGTAGAAACAACTTTTTGGACATAAAAATCCTTAATTTAGGGCCTTAGCTACAAAAGTGCAAAATATCAAGTCTGTAAGTAAATTAAAATCCAATCCACTTTATTTATATAGCGCATTTCATAAACTGAAAGCGTTTTCAAAGTGCTGCACAAAACCATCATTTAAAATAAACAAATAACCACAGAAAATGTCATACCAGAGTGCATACAAATAAATATACCATAAAATAATAAAAACAATAAAAGATAAAAACACAAAAAAAAATAACATTAATAAAAAAAATAAATACTCTAAGAACAATAAAATAATAAAACACCCTAGAATACAATAAAAGACACAGAGGACCACACAACTCAAGCGGTGTTAAAAGCCAGAGAATAAAAGTGGGTCTTAAGACGAGACTTAAAACACTCCACTGTGGGAGCTGCTCGGACGTGGGGGGGCAGGGCGTAAAAATCTCCTTATTGCCCTAAAAACAAAAAAGTGCAGTGGCTCCATGACTTTCCTGGTCCAGTCCTGGAAACAGCTCCTGTCAGGTCCAGGGCCAGAGCCACAGCACTTCTGCATTTCCATGGAGGAAATTACATTTGGATTTGTTCATTTGGACTGAAATAAACCTTTAAATAAAAATAGAAAGGGATGTGAAATTACACACACCAAGATGTGTAATTTGCCATTTATGTGAGAATTAACTGCACTTAGAGCGTCTTTTTCGCTCGTTATAAACACACACAGTCAGAGGAGTCGACCATCTTGACTCACTTCACTCTTTGGCAAAGTTTGGGTCGATCAAAATGGACGGAGCGCATGAGTTTGGGGAAAACAAAGTTCCTATTGGACACTCGTTTTGCTCACGTCATCACACAGCGTGAGTGTGACGTAGGATAAAGCCGCAGAAATGTACGGAAACCTCTGTGTCTGCACTTTCAGAGGGGAAAAGGACGTTTCTGTCTTTTACGGTTAGAAAGTTCTATTATAGAAAACATGTTCCTCTGTATTGTATACGTAGGTCTTCGAGGGTTAATCACAGTTTATTCTGAACGCTCGTCTGTGGAAAGTACGGATGGACCTGAAAGGCTTCGCAGGTTATTAGGTCAGTGATCAGTAGGTGGAGGGAAAAAAATAATTTTTTTCCAGATAATTTTTTGCTAGTGATAAGAACACATTCATTGAGTCACAAACCAAAAAATTAGACATTTTGAAGCAAATCTTCAGTCTCCACAACGGACCTGAATAAACAGAGGAATATGGACAATATCTGTATGAACAATACAGACTCTATAGAGTTAATAATGTTTATTGACATAATTCGTGGCATAATGTTGTACATTTCATAATGAATGGACAAGATTCTACGTTTCAGTGTGTTTAATGTTTCAAAATTTCTTCTGTCTTTACAAAATGTAAGTCAGGTAAGAAAAGGAAGTGCAGGATAAATCTGTATGGAAACATCAGACATTTTTATAAAGTCCATAAACAGTTAAGAGGAAGAACCTGATTTTTTAAACGTCTTTCCGTCTTTACTATTTTTTTCACAGATAACGATTTGGATAGTTTCATTAAATTTTGTGTCTGCTCAGAATCGAGCTTGAAAATGACTCCAATGCCCAACATGAATTTGAGATGTAAACAATTTGCCTGTGTTTTAATTTAAAAGACATGTTTTCTATTAGTTCTCATGTTTATATCGACGAGTTAATTTTGTAAAAATAAAATAATTACTTGTGTAAAAGCCCATATTCCTCCATTTATTCAGGTTGTGGAGACTGAAGATTTGCTTCAAAATGTCGAATTTTTTGGTCTGTTACTCACTGAATGTGTCGGCAACTTTTTATCACTATCCAAAAATGATCTGGAAAAAAAACTTTTTTTCACTCCACCCTAATGACCAGCTCCATACGCAGACGACAGATGAGACTGTGACTGATGCTCAGCAGCAAATGTCTCTGCAAAAAACTGCCCCACGGGACTTTAGATAAAACTAAGGCAGTTTGCAGATGTCGCAGCGATGAACTCTCTTTCCACAGAAGCACAACTCTCTCCCTGCATATAACAGAGACTCTCCCTGCATATAACAGAGACTCTCCCTGCATATAACAGAGACTCTCTCCCTGCATATAACAGAGACTCTCCCTGCATATAACAGAGGCTCTCCCTGCATATAACAGAGGCTCTCCCTGCATATAACAGAGACTCTCCCTGCATATAACAGAGGCTCTCTCCCTGCATATAACAGAGACTCTCTCCCTGCATATAACAGAGACTCTCCCTGCATATAACAGAGACTCTCCCTGCATATAACAGAGACTCTCCCTGCATATAACAGAGACTCTCTCCCTGCATATAACAGAGACTCTCTCTGCATATAACAGAGACTCTCTCCCTGCATATAACAGAGGCTCTCTCCCTGCATATAACAGAGTCTCTCCCTGCATATAACAGAGACTCTCTCTGCATATAACAGAGACTCTCTCCCTGCATATAACAGAGACTCTCCCTGCATATAACAGAGACTCTCTCCCTGCATATAACAGAGACTCTCCCTGCATATAACAGAGACTCTCCCTGCATATAACAGAGACTCTCCCTGCATATAACAGAGACTCTCCCTGCATATAACAGAGACTCTCCCTGCATATAACAGAGACTCTCACAGAATATAACAGAGTCTCTCGCTGAATAAAACAGAGACTCTCGCTGCATATAACAGAGACTCTCGCTGCATATAACAGAGACTCTCCTGCATATAACAGAGACTCTCCTGCATATAACAGAGACTCTCCCTGCATATAACAGAGACTCTCCCTGCATATAACAGAGACTCTCCCTGCATATAACAGAGACTCTCCCTGCATATAACAGAGACTCTCCCTGCATATAACAGAGACTCTCCCTGCATATAACAGAGACTCTCCCTGCATATAACAGAGGCTCTCCCTGCATATAACAGAGACTCTCACTGCATATAACAGAGACTCTCCCTGCATATAACAGAGGCTCTCTTCCTGCATATAACAGAGACTCTCCCTGCATATAACAGAGACTCTCTCTGCATATAACAGAGACTCTCCCTGCATATAACAGAGGCTCTCCCTGCATATAACAGAGACTCTCCCTGCATATAACAGAGACTCTCTCTGCATATAACAGAGACTCTCTTCCTGCATATAACAGAGACTCTCCCTGCATATAACAGAGACTCTCTCTGCATATAACAGAGACTCTCCCTGCATATAACAGAGACTCTCTCTGCATATAACAGAGACTCTCTCTGCATATAACAGAGGCTCTCCCTGCATATAACAGAGGCTCTCCCTGCATATAACAGAGACTCTCTCTGCATATAACAGAGACTCTCTCCCTGCATATAACAGAGACTCTCCCTGCATATAACAGAGACTCTCTCTGCATATAACAGAGACTCTCCCTGCATATAACAGAGACTCTCCCTGCATATAACAGAGACTCTCTTCCTGCATATAACAGAGACTCTCCCTGCATATAACAGAGGCTCTCCCTGCATATAACAGAGACTCTCCCTGCATATAACAGAGACTCTCCCTGCATATAACAGAGACTCTCCCTGCATATAACAGAGGCTCTCTCCCTGCATATAACAGAGACTCTCCCTGCATATAACAGAGACTCTCCCTGCATATAACAGAGACTCTCCCTGCATATAACAGAGACTCTCCCTGCATATAACAGAGACTCTCCCTGCATATAACAGAGGCTCTCCCTGCATATAACAGAGACTCTCTCTGCATATAACAGAGACTCTCTCTGCATATAACAGAGACTCTCTCTGCATATAACAGAGGCTCTCACCCGTCATAAAACAGAGACTCTCCCTGCATATAACAGAGACTCTCTCTGAATATAACAGAGGCTCTCCCGGAAAATAACAGAGACTCTCTCTGCATATAACAGAGACTCTCTCACTGCATATAACAGAGACTCTCTCTGCATATAACAGAGACTCTCTCTGCATATAACAGAGACTCTCCCTGCATATAACAGAGACTCTCTCTGCATATAACAGAGACTCTCTCCCTGCATATAACAGAGACTCTCCCTGCATATAACAGAGACTCTCTCTGCATATAACAGAGACTCTCCCTGCATATAACAGAGACTCTCTCTGCATATAACAGAGACTCTCTTCCTGCATATAACAGAGACTCTCCCTGCATATAACAGAGACTCTCTCTGCATATAACAGAGGCTCTCCCTGCATATAACAGAGACTCTCCCTGCATATAACAGAGGCTCTCTCCTGCATATAACAGAGGCTCTCCTGCATATAACAGAGACTCTCCTGCATATAACAGAGACTCTCTCCCTGCATATAACAGAGGCTCTCCCTGCATATAACAGAGGCTCTCACTGCAAATAACAGAGACTCTCCCTGCATATAACAGAGACTCTCCCTGCATATAACAGAGACTCTCACTGCATATAACAGAGACTCTCACTGCATATAACAGAGACTCTCCCTGCATATAACAGAGACTCTCCCTGCATATAACAGAGGCTCTCTCCCTGCATATAACAGAGACTCTCTCCCTGCATATAACAGAGACTCTCTCCCTGCATATAACAGAGGCTCTCCCTGCATATAACAGAGACTCTCCCTGCATATAACAGAGACTCTCTCCCTGCATATAACAGAGACTCTCCCTGCATATAACAGAGACTCTCTCCCTGCATATAACAGAGACTCTCCCTGCATATAACAGAGGCTCTCTCCCTGCATATAACAGAGGCTCTCCCTGCATATAACAGAGACTCTCCCTGCATATAACAGAGACTCTCTCCCTGCATATAACAGAGACTCTCGCTGCAGATTACAGAGACTCTCTCCTGCATATAACAGAGACTCTCCCTGCATATAACAGAGACTCTCCCTGCATATAACAGAGACTCTCCCTGCATATAACAGAGACTCTCCCTGCATATAACAGAGGCTCTCTCCCTGCATATAACAGAGGCTCTCCCTGCATATAACAGAGACTCTCCCTGCATATAACAGAGACTCTCCCTGCATATAACAGAGACTCTCCCTGCATATAACAGAGACTCTCTCCCTGCATATAACAGAGGCTCTCCCTGCATATAACAGAGACTCTCCCTGCATATAACAGAGACTCTCACTGCATATAACAGAGACTCTCCCTGCATATAACAGAGACTCTCCCTGCATATAACAGAGACTCTCTTCCTGCATATAACAGAGACTCTCCCTGCATATAACAGAGACTCTCTCTGCATATAACAGAGGCTCTCCCTGCATATAACAGAGACTCTCTCTGCATATAACAGAGACTCTCTCCCTGCATATAACAGAGACTCTCTCTGCATATAACAGAGACTCTCTCCCTGCATATAACAGAGACTCTCCCTGCATATAACAGAGACTCTCCCTGCATATAACAGAGACTCTCTCCCTGCATATAACAGAGGCTCTCCCTGCATATAACAGAGGCTCTCCCTGCATATAACAGAGACTCTCTCCCTGCATATAACAGAGGCTCTCTCCCTGCATATAACAGAGACTCTCTCCCTGCATATAACAGAGACTCTCTCCCTGCATATAACAGAGGCTCTCCCTGCATATAACAGAGGCTCTCTCTGCATATAACAGAGACTCTCTCCCTGCATATAACAGAGGCTCTCCCTGCATATAACAGAGACTCTCTCCCTGCATATAACAGAGGCTCTCCCTGCATATAACAGAGGCTCTCCCTGCATATAACAGAGGCTCTCCCTGCATATAACAGAGACTCTCTCCCTGCATATAACAGAGGCTCTCCCTGCATATAACAGAGACTCTCTCTGCATATAACAGACTCTCTCCCTGCATATAACAGAGGCTCTCCCTGCATATAACAGAGACTCTCCCTGCATATAACAGAGACTCTCCCTGCATATAACAGAGACTCTCCCTGCATATAACAGAGACTCTCTCTGCATATAACAGAGGCTCTCTCCCTGCATATAACAGAGACTCTCCCTGCATATAACAGAGACTCTCCCTGCATATAACAGAGACTCTCCCTGCATATAACAGAGGCTCTCTCCCTGCATATAACAGAGACTCTCTCCCTGCATATAACAGAGACTCTCTCCCTGCATATAACAGAGACTCTCCCTGCATATAACAGAGACTCTCCCTGCATATAACAGAGGCTCTCCCTGCATATAACAGAGACTCTCCCTGCATATAACAGAGACTCTCTCCCTGCATATAACAGAGACTCTCCCTGCATATAACAGAGGCTCTCTCCCTGCATATAACAGAGACTCTCTCCCTGCATATAACAGAGACTCTCCCTGCATATAACAGAGGCTCTCTCCCTGCATATAACAGAGACTCTCCCTGCATATAACAGACTCTCCCTGCATATAACAGAGGCTCTCTCCCTGCATATAACAGAGACTCTCTCCCTGCATATAACAGAGACTCTCTCCCTGCATATAACAGAGGCTCTCCCTGCATATAACAGAGGCTCTCTCTGCATATAACAGAGACTCTCTCCCTGCATATAACAGAGGCTCTCCCTGCATATAACAGAGACTCTCTCTGCATATAACAGAGGCTCTCCCTGCATATAACAGAGACTCTCTCTGCATATAACAGAGACTCTCTCCCTGCATATAACAGAGACTCTCCCTGCATATAACAGAGACTCTCCCTGCATATAACAGAGACTCTCTCCCTGCATATAACAGAGACTCTCTCCCTGCATATAACAGAGACTCTCACAGCATATAACAGAGACTCTCTCACAGCATATAACAGAGACTCTCACTGCATATAACAGAGGCTCTCCCTGCATATAACAGAGGCTCTCCCTGCATATAACAGAGACTCTCCCTGCATATAACAGAGACTCTCCCTGCATATAACAGAGACTCTCCCTGCATATAACAGAGACTCTCTCTGCATATAACAGAGGCTCTCCCTGCATATAACAGAGACTCTCCCTGCATATAACAGAGACTCTCCCTGCATATAACAGAGACTCTCTCCCTGCATATAACAGAGACTCTCTCCCTGCATATAACAGAGACTCTCCCTGCATATAACAGAGACTCTCTCCCTGCATATAACAGAGGCTCTCCCTGCATATAACAGAGACTCTCCCTGCATATAACAGAGACTCTCCCTGCATATAACAGAGACTCTCTCCCTGCATATAACAGAGGCTCTCTCCCTGCATATAACAGAGACTCTCCCTGCATATAACAGAGACTCTCCCTGCATATAACAGAGACTCTCCCTGCATATAACAGAGACTCTCCCTGCATATAACAGAGACTCTCCCTGCATATAACAGAGACTCTCTCCCTGCATATAACAGAGGCTCTCCCTGCATATAACAGAGACTCTCCCTGCATATAACAGAGACTCTCCCTGCATATAACAGAGACTCTCCCTGCATATAACAGAGACTCTCCCTGCATATGACAGAGGCTCTCTCCTGCATATAACAGAGGCTCTCCTGCATATAACAGAGACTCTCCCTGCATATAACAGAGAGTCTCCATGCATATAACAGAGACTCTCTCACTGCATATAACAGAGACTCTCTCTGCATATAACAGAGACTCTCCCTGCATATAACAGAGGCTCTCTCCCTGCATATAACAGAGACTCTCCCTGCATATAACAGAGACTCTCCCTGCATATAACAGAGACTCTCTCCCTGCATATAACAGAGACTCTCTCCCTGCATATAACAGAGGCTCTCCCTGCATATAACAGAGACTCTCTCCCTGCATATAACAGAGGCTCTCCCTGCATATAACAGAGGCTCTCTCTGCATATAACAGAGACTCTCTCCCTGCATATAACAGAGGCTCTCCCTGCATATAACAGAGGCTCTCCCTGCATATAACAGAGACTCTCCCTGCATATAACAGAGGCTCTCCCTGCATATAACAGAGACTCTCCCTGCATATAACAGAGACTCTCTCTGCATATAACAGAGGCTCTCCCTGCATATAACAGAGACTCTCCCTGCATATAACAGAGACTCTCTTCCTGCATATAACAGAGGCTCTCCCTGCATATAACAGAGGCTCTCCCTGCATATAACAGAGGCTCTCCCTGCATATAACAGAGGCTCTCCCTGCATATAACACAGACTCTCCCTGCATATAACAGAGACTCTCTTCCTGCATATAACAGAGACTCTCCCTGCATATAACAGAGACTCTCTCTGCATATAACAGAGGCTCTCCCTGCATATAACAGAGACTCTCCCTGCATATAACAGAGACTCTCCCTGCATATAACAGAGACTCTCCCTGCATATAACAGAGACTCTCCCTGCATATAACAGAGGCTCTCTCCCTGCATATAACAGAGACTCTCTCCCTGCATATAACAGAGGCTCTCTCCCTGCATATAACAGAGACTCTCCCTGCATATAACAGAGACTCTCTCCCTGCATATAACAGAGACTCTCTCCCTGCATATAACAGAGACTCTCCCTGCATATAACAGAGACTCTCTCCCTGCATATAACAGAGACTCTCCCTGCATATAACAGAGGCTCTCCCTGCATATAACAGAGGCTCTCCCTGCATATAACAGAGACTCTCCCTGCATATAACAGAGGCTCTCCCTGCATATAACAGAGACTCTCCCTGCATATAACAGAGACTCTCCCTGCATATAACAGAGACTCTCCCTGCATATAACAGAGTCTCACTCCCTCAATATAACAGACTCTCTCCCTGCATATAACAGAGACTCTCGCAGAATATAACAGAGTCTCTCCCTGCATATAACAGAGTCTCTCCCTGCATATAACAGAGACTCTCTCCCTGCATATAACAGAGGCTCTCTCCCTGCATATAACAGAGACTCTCTCCCTGCATATAACAGAGGCTCTCCCTGCATATAACAGAGGCTCTCTCTGCATATAACAGAGACTCTCTCCCTGCATATAACAGAGGCTCTCCCTGCATATAACAGAGACTCTCTCCCTGCATATAACAGAGGCTCTCCCTGCATATAACAGAGACTCTCTCCCTGCATATAACAGAGACTCTCCCTGCATATAACAGAGACTCTCCCTGCATATAACAGAGACTCTCTCCCTGCATATAACAGAGGCTCTCTCCCTGCATATAACAGAGACTCTCTCCCTGCATATAACAGAGGCTCTCCCTGCATATAACAGAGGCTCTCTCCCTGCATATAACAGAGACTCTCTCCCTGCATATAACAGAGGCTCTCCCTGCATATAACAGAGACTCTCCCTGCATATAACAGAGACTCTCTCTGCATATAACAGAGACTCTCCCTGCATATAACAGAGACTCTCTCTGCATATAACAGAGACTCTCTCCCTGCATATAACAGAGACTCTCCCTGCATATAACAGAGACTCTCCCTGCATATAACAGAGACTCTCCCTGCATATAACAGAGACTCTCCCTGCATATAACAGAGGCTCTCTCCCTGCATATAACAGAGACTCTCTCCCTGCATATAACAGAGACTCTCCCTGCATATAACAGAGGCTCTCCCTGCATATAACAGAGGCTCTCCCTGCATATAACAGAGACTCTCCCTGCATATAACAGAGACTCTCTTCCTGCATATAACAGAGACTCTCCCTGCATATAACAGAGACTCTCCCTGCATATAACAGAGGCTCTCTCCCTGCATATAACAGAGACTCTCCCTGCATATAACAGAGGCTCTCCCTGCATATAACAGAGACTCTCCCTGCATATAACAGAGACTCTCCCTGCATATAACAGAGACTCTCTCCCTGCATATAACAGAGGCTCTCTCCCTGCATATAACAGAGACTCTCCCTGCATATAACAGAGACTCTCTCCCTGCATATAACAGAGGCTCTCCCTGCATATAACAGAGGCTCTCCCTGCATATAACAGAGACTCTCTCCCTGCATATAACAGAGGCTCTCCCTGCATATAACAGAGACTCTCTCTGCATATAACAGACTCTCTCCCTGCATATAACAGAGGCTCTCCCTGCATATAACAGAGACTCTCCCTGCATATAACAGAGACTCTCCCTGCATATAACAGAGACTCTCCCTGCATATAACAGAGACTCTCCCTGCATATAACAGAGGCTCTCTCCCTGCATATAACAGAGACTCTCTCTGCATATAACAGAGGCTCTCCCTGCATATAACAGAGACTCTCTCCCTGCATATAACAGAGGCTCTCTCCCTGCATATAACAGAGACTCTCTCTGCATATAACAGAGGCTCTCCCTGCATATAACAGAGACTCTCCCTGCATATAACAGAGACTCTCTCCCTGCATATAACAGAGGCTCTCTCCCTGCATATAACAGAGACTCTCTCTGCATATAACAGAGACTCTCCCTGCATATAACAGAGACTCTCTCCCTGCATATAACAGAGGCTCTCCCTGCATATAACAGAGACTCTCTCCCTGCATATAACAGAGACTCTCCCTGCATATAACAGAGACTCTCCCTGCATATAACAGAGACTCTCTCCCTGCATATAACAGAGGCTCTCCCTGCATATAACAGAGGCTCTCCCTGCATATAACAGAGGCTCTCCCTGCATATAACAGAGACTCTCTCCCTGCATATAACAGAGACTCTCCCTGCATATAACAGAGACTCTCTCTGCATATAACAGAGACTCTCCCTGCATATAACAGAGACTCTCTCTGCATATAACAGAGGCTCTCCCTGCATATAACAGAGGCTCTCCCTGCATATAACAGAGACTCTCTCTGCATATAACAGAGACTCTCTCTGCATATAACAGAGACTCTCCCTGCATATAACAGAGACTCTCTCTGCATATAACAGAGGCTCTCCCTGCATATAACAGAGACTCTCTCTGCATATAACAGAGGCTCTCCCTGCATATAACAGAGACTCTCCCTGCATATAACAGAGACTCTCCCTGCATATAACAGAGGCTCTCTCCCTGCATATAACAGAGGCTCTCTCCCTGCATATAACAGAGACTCTCTCTGCATATAACAGAGACTCTCCCTGCATATAACAGAGACTCTCTCTGCATATAACAGAGGCTCTCCCTGCATATAACAGAGACTCTCTTCCTGCATATAACAGAGGCTCTCCCTGCATATAACAGAGACTCTCTCCCTGCATATAACAGAGACTCTCCCTGCATATAACAGAGGCTCTCTCCCTGCATATAACAGAGACTCTCCCTGCATATAACAGAGGCTCTCCCTGCATATAACAGAGGCTCTCTCCCTGCATATAACAGAGACTCTCCCTGCATATAACAGAGGCTCTCCCTGCATATAACAGAGGCTCTCCCTGCATATAACAGAGACTCTCCCTGCATATAACAGAGGCTCTCCCTGCATATAACAGAGACTCTCCCTGCATATAACAGAGACTCTCCCTGCATATAACAGAGACTCTCCCTGCATATAACAGAGGCTCTCCCTGCATATAACAGAGACTCTCTCCCTGCATATAACAGAGACTCTCCCTGCATATAACAGAGGCTCTCCCTGCATATAACAGAGACTCTCTCCCTGCATATAACAGAGACTCTCCCTGCATATAACAGAGACTCTCCCTGCATATAACAGAGACTCTCCCTGCATATAACAGAGGCTCTCTCCCTGCATATAACAGAGACTCTCCCTGCATATAACAGAGGCTCTCCCTGCATATAACAGAGGCTCTCCCTGCATATAACAGAGGCTCTCTCCCTGCATATAACAGAGGCTCTCCCTGCATATAACAGAGGCTCTCTCCCTGCATATAACAGAGGCTCTCCCTGCATATAACAGAGGCTCTCCCTGCATATAACAGAGACTCTCTCCCTGCATATAACAGAGGCTCTCCCTGCATATAACAGAGGCTCTCTCCCTGCATATAACAGAGACTCTCTCCCTGCATATAACAGAGGCTCTCCCTGCATATAACAGAGGCTCTCTCCCTGCATATAACAGAGGCTCTCTCCCTGCATATAACAGAGGCTCTCCCTGCATATAACAGAGACTCTCCCTGCATATAACAGAGGCTCTCTCCCTGCATATAACAGAGACTCTCTCCCTGCATATAACAGAGGCTCTCTCCCTGCATATAACAGAGGCTCTCCCTGCATATAACAGAGTCTCTCTCCCTGCATATAACAGAGGCTCTCACTGCATATAACAGAGACTCTCCCTGCATATAACAGAGGCTCTCTCCCTGCATATAACAGAGATTCTCTCTGCATATAACAGAGGCTCTCTCCTGCATATAACAGAGGCTCTCCTGCATATAACAGAGACTCTCTCCTGCATATAACAGAGGCTCTCTCTCTGCATATAACAGAGACTCTCCCTGCATATAACAGAGACTCTCCCTGCATATAACAGAGACTCTCCCTGCATATAACAGAGGCTCTCTCCCTGCATATAACAGAGGCTCTCTCCCTGCATATAACAGAGGCTCTCTCCCTGCATATAACAGAGGCTCTCCCTGCATATAACAGAGGCTCTCTCCCTGCATATAACAGAGGCTCTCCCTGCATATAACAGAGACTCTCCCTGCATATAACAGAGACTCTCTCCCTGCATATAACAGAGACTCTCCCTGCATATAACAGAGGCTCTCTCCCTGCATATAACAGAGGCTCTCTCCCTGCATATAACAGAGGCTCTCCCTGCATATAACAGAGGCTCTCTCCCTGCATATAACAGAGGCTCTCTCCCTGCATATAACAGAGGCTCTCCCTGCATATAACAGAGACTCTCTCCCTGCATATAACAGAGACTCTCCCTGCATATAACAGAGACTCTCTCCCTGCATATAACAGAGGCTCTCCCTGCATATAACAGAGGCTCTCCCTGCATATAACAGAGACTCTCCCTGCATATAACAGAGACTCTCCCTGCATATAACAGAGGCTCTCTCCCTGCATATAACAGAGGCTCTCCCTGCATATAACAGAGACTCTCCCTGCATATAACAGAGACTCTCTCCCTGCATATAACAGAGACTCTCTCCCTGCATATAACAGAGGCTCTCTCCCTGCATATAACAGAGGCTCTCCCTGCATATAACAGAGACTCTCCCTGCATATAACAGAGGCTCTCTCCCTGCATATAACAGAGGCTCTCTCCCTGCATATAACAGAGACTCTCCCTGCATATAACAGAGACTCTCCCTGCATATAACAGAGACTCTCTCCCTGCATATAACAGAGGCTCTCTCCCTTCGCGCTGGTTAGAAGAGCAGGACGAAATGCGAAATGCAAAAACTAGTTTAAATTTATGTTACAGTGTTGGCAGAGCAGGTGTACAGCACAGAGCAGGTGTACAGCACAGAGCAGGTGTACAGCACAGAGCAGGTGTACAGCACAGAGCAGGTGTACAGCACAGAGCAGGTGTACAGCGACATGTGGTTGAAGTTTGACTAATAAAAACGCACAAATGCAGCTGTATTTTTGGCCCCCAGACCAGTTGTTTTGGCCCTCAGGCTCCAGGTGAAGTGGCCCAAACTACAGCAAGTCGTACTTTTTACTGCATGTTTTTGAAATCTACCAAGATCAAGCAAATGTCGTGTGTCGTTTTGAGGGTCTAAACTCGAACAAAGGTCTGCACGGCCATTTAAACCTTATAAATGTACAGATTTGAATTACTTATGCTGGTCTGTGTTTTAATATGTGGCCCTTGATGGAAAAAGTTTGGACACTCCTGCAGTAAGAGAATCTAACTCCAGTGGAACTTGACAAATCCTTCCCATTTTCTTCACTTTCTTCACAGTTTTGTGTAAAGAGCCAGTGGAAGTTCTCCTAAAGAAGGTTCTCAAACTGTGGAGGAGGGTCCAAAAAGGGAATGTTTTAAGTGCAGAAGAGTTAAAATAAAACAGAGATAAACTTATTTATGTGAGTCGACCTTTTCCAACATGAAGATCATTAAGTCCAAGCACCGTTCAGCACTGTATTGTTGCATCTCTGTTAGGTTCCATAATGGTCCAGGTCTAAACCAGGTCTAAACAGGGTCTAAACCAGGTCAAAACCAGGTCTAAACCAGGTCAAAACCAGGTCTAAACCAGGTCAAAACCAGGTCTAAACCAGGTCAAAACCAGGTCTAAACCAGGTCAAAACCAGGTCAAAACCGGGTCTAAACCGGGTCTAAACCAGGTCAAAACCGGGTCTAAACCGGGTCTAAACCAGGTCTAAACCAGGTCAAAACCAGGACTAAACCAGGTCTAAACCAGGTCTAAACCAGGTCAAAACCAGGTCTAAACCAGGTCTAAACCAGGTCAAAACCAGGTCAAAACCAGGTCAAAACCAGGTCTAAACCAGGACTAAACCAGGTCAAAACCAGGTATAAACCAGGTCTAAACCAGGTCTAAACCAGGTCAAAACCAGGTCAAAACCAGGTCTAAACCAGGTCAAAACCAGGTCTAAACCAGGTCAAAACCAGGTCTAAACCAGGTCAAAACCAGGTCTAAACCAGGTCTAAACCAGGTCAAAACCAGGTCTAAACCAGGTCAAAACCAGGTCAAAACCAGGTCTAAACCAGGTCTAAACCAGGTCTAAACCAGGTCTAAACCAGGTCTAAACCAGGTCAAAACCAGGTCTAAACCAGGTCTAAACCAGGTCTAAACCAGGTCTAAACCAGGTCAAAACCAGGTCAAAACCAGGTCTAAACCAGGTCTAAACCAGGTCTAAACCAGGTCTAAACCAGGTCTAAACCAGGTCTAAACCAGGTCTAAACCAGATCTAAATCAGGTCTAAACCAGGTTGAAACCAAGTCCAAGCCATGATCTATTTCTTGTGTGTTTAACATCAGACGCTCGTCATGTCTTTTTATACTTTATGAACAAAATAAACAAACAAACAAAAGTACAATCAGATCTTGGTCTTGGTCTGGTCTTTGGTCTGGTCTCGGTCTGGTCTTTGGTCTGGTCTCGGTCTGGTCTTTGGTCTGGTCTCGGTCTGGTCTTTGGTCTGGTCTCGGTCTGGTCTTGGGTCTTCGTTTGGGACCACACGTGGGACCACACGTGGGACAGGAAGTGCTCCAGGGTCCATAATCACAGAGGGACCACGCGAGGATTTAACTCTGTGTTTCTTCGTGGTTTATTTTCCACAAAACAAAACACTGCAGCTTCCCAAACCTGTTCCCGGTTGTGTTCGTGAAGACGCTCTGAAGGGGAGTGACTCAGCCCCGAGAGCAAACATGTTAATACGTCATTTTAAGTGGATGCCGCCTTTTCGAAACGACAAAAAGCGAAGCGGCGGCAACTTTCCACTCAAGGTACCGGGATGCAGGTCGGGACGAACTCTTTAACTTCACTGGAACTCGGATTTCCCAAACTGCGCTGAATCCTTCTGGACTTTCCTCTAACGCGCTCCATCTGTGTTCAGACTGTTCCACGGCTCAGACCGTTCTAAATATAAACCCGGATTTATCTCAATCCAGGAAGAAAAACCAAGAAACCAGGACTAAACCAGGTCTAAACTAAACCAGGACTAAACCAGGTGTAAACCAGGACTAAACCAGGTCTAAACTAAACCAGGACTAAACCAGGTGTAAACCAGGACTAAACCAGGACTAAACCAGGTCTAAACCAGGACTAAACCAGGTCTAAACCAGGTCTAAACTAAACCAGGACTAAACCAGGTGTAAACTAAACCAGGACTAAACCAGGTGTAAACCAGGACTAAACCAGGACTAAACCAGGTCTAAACCAGGACTAAACCAGGTCTAAACTAAACCAGGACTAAACCAGGACTAAACCAGGACTAAACCAGGTCTAAACCAGGACTAAACCAGGTCTAAACCAGGACTAAACCAGGACTAAACCAGGACTAAACCAGGACTAAACCAGGTCTAAACCAGGACTAAACCAGGACTAAACCAGGACTAAACTAAACCAGGTCTAAACCAGGACTAAACCAGGTCTAAACCAGGACTAAACCAGGACTAAACCAGGACTAAACCAGGTCTAAACCAGGACTAAACCAGGTCTAAACCTGGACTAAACCAGGTCTAAGCCAGGACTAAACCAAATCTAAACCAGGTCTAAACCAGGACTAAACCAGGTCTAAACCCGGTTGAAACTAGGTCTAAACTAAACCAGGACTAAACCAGGTTAACATCAGGTTTAAACCAGGACTAAACCAGGTCTAAACCAGGACTAAACCAGGTCTAAACCAGGACTAAACCAGGTCTAAACCGGGTCTAAACCAGGACTAAACCAGGTCTAAACCAGGACTAAACCAGGACTAAACCGGGTCTAAACCAGGACTAAACCAGGTCTAAACCAGGACTAAACCAGGACTAAACCAGGACTAAACCAGGACTAAACCAGGACTAAACCAGGTCTAAACCAGGACTAAACCAGGACTAAACCAGGTCTAAACTAAACCAGGACTAAACCAGGACTAAACCAGGACTAAACCAGGTCTAAACCAGGACTAAACCAGGACTAAACCAGGTCTAAACCAGGACTAAACCAGGTCTAAACCAGGACTAAACCAGGACTAAACCAGGTCTAAACCAGGACTAAACCAGGTCTAAACCAGGACTAAACCAGGACTAAACCAGGACTAAACCAGGTCTAAACCAGGACTAAACCAGGTCTAAACCTGGACTAAACCAGGTTTAAGCCAGGACTAAACCAAATCTAAACCAGGTCTAAACCAGGACTAAACCAGGTCTAAACCCAGTTGAAACTAGGTCTAAACTAAACCAGGACTAAACCAGGTTAACATCAGGTTTAAACCAGGACTAAACCAGGACTAAACCGGGTCTAAACCAGGACTAAACCAGGTCTAAACCAGGACTAAACCAGGTCTAAACCTGGACTAAACCAGGTCTAAACCAGGACTAAACCAAATCTAAACCAGGTCTAAACCAGGACTAAACCAGGTCTAAACCCGGTTGAAACTAGGTCTAAACTAAACCAGGACTAAACCAGGTTAACATCAGGTTTAAACCAGGACTAAACCAGGTCTAAACCAGGACTAAACCAGGACTAAACCAGGTCTAAACTAAACCAGGACTAAACCAGGTGTAAACCAGGACTAAACCAGGTCTAAACCAGGTCTAAAAAAAGGTTTGAACTAGGTCTAAACTAAACCAGGTCTACACTATGTTTAAACCAGGACTAAACCAGGTCAACACCAGGTCTAAACTAGGTCTAAACCAGGTCTAAACCAGGACAAAACCAGGTCTAAACTCGGTCTAAACCAGGACTGAACCAGGTCTGATCTTTGTCTGACTTGGTCTGGCCTTGGGCTGGTCTTTGGTCTGGTCTTTGGTTTGGTCTTTGGTTTGGTCTTAGTCCAGTCTTTGGTCTGGCCTTGGTCTGGTCTTTGGTCTGGTCTCAGTCCGGTCTTTGGTCTGGCCTCGGTCCGGTCTTTGGTCTGGTCTCAGTCCGGT
>CM068344.1:3440011-3500011 GCA_034769755.1 Odontamblyopus lacepedii | reverse complement strand
GGGTTTTGAGTGTAATCTGGTGTAAACACAGTGAGTTTTGAGTGTAATCTGGTGTAAACACAGTGGGTTTTGAGTGTAATCTGGTGTAAACACAGTGGGTTTTGGTTGTTTGGTGTAATTTGGTGTAAACACTGAGTTTTGAGTCCAATCTGATGTAAACGCAGTGAGTTTTGAGTGTAATCTGGTGTAAAAACAGTGAGTTTTGAATATAAACTTGTGCAAACAGTGAGTTTTGAGTGTAATCTGGTATAAACAGTGAGTTTTGAGTTTTTGAGTGTAATCTGATGTAAACACAGTGAGTTTTGAGTGTAATCTGGTGTAAACACAGTGAGTTTTGGTTATTTGATATAAACACTGAGTTCTGAGTGTAATCTAGTGTTAATACAGTGAGTTCTGATTGTAATATGGTGTAAATACAGTGAGTTTTGCGTGTAATCTGGTGTAAACAGTGAATTTTGGTTGTTTGGTGTAATTTGGTGTAAATACAGTGAGTTTTGCGTGTAATCTGGTGTAAACATGGTGAGTTTTGGTTGTTTGGTATAATATGATGTAAACAGTGAGTTTTGGGTATAATCTGGTGTAAACACAGTGAGTTTTGAGTGTAATCTGGTGTAAACACAGTGAGTTTTGAGTGTAATCTGGTGTAAACGCAGTGAGTTTTGAGTGTAATCTGGTGTAAACACAGTGGGTTTTGAGTGTAATCTGGTGTAAACACAGTGAGTTTTGAGTGTAATCTGGTGTAAACACAGTGGGTTTTGAGTGTAATCTGGTGTAAACACAGTGGGTTTTGGTTGTTTGGTGTAATTTGGTGTAAACACTGAGTTTTGAGTCCAATCTGATGTAAACGCAGTGAGTTTTGAGTGTAATCTGGTGTAAAAACAGTGAGTTTTGGATATAAACTTGTGCAAACAGTGAGTTTTGAGTGTAATCTGGTATAAACAGTGAGTTTTGAGTTTTTGAGTGTAATCTGATGTAAACACAGTGAGTTTTGAGTGTAATCTGGTGTAAACACAGTGAGTTTTGGTTATTTGATATAAACACTGAGTTCTGAGTGTAATCTAGTGTTAATACAGTGAGTTCTGATTGTAATATGGTGTAAATACAGTGAGTTTTGCGTGTAATCTGGTGTAAACAGTGAATTTTGGTTGTTTGGTGTAATTTGGTGTAAACACTATCAGTTTTGCGTGTAATCTGGTGTAAACAGTGAATTTTGGTTGTTTGGTGTAATTTGGTGTAAACACTATCAGTTTTGGGTGTAATCTGGTGTAAACATGGTGAGTTTTGGTTGTTTGGTATAATATGATGTAAACAGTGAGTTTTGGGTATAATCTGGTGTAAACACAGTGAGTTTTGGTTGTTTGGTGTAATCTGGTGTAAACACTGAGTTTTGAGTCTAATTTGGTGTAAATAGAGTGAATTTTGAGTATAATCTGGTGTAAACACAGTGAGTTTTACGTGTAATCTGGTGTAAACACAGTGAACTTTGGTTGATTGGTGTAAACAAGGTGATGTTTGAGTGTAATCTGATGTAAACAGTGACGTTTGAGTGTAATCTGATGTAAGCACAGTGAGTTTTGAGTATAATCTGGTGTAAACACAGTGAGTTTTCAGTGTAATCTGGTGTAAACACAGTGAGTTTTCAGTGTAATCTGGTGTAAACACAGTGAGTTTTCAGTGTAATCTGGTGTAAACACAGTGAGTTTTCAGTGTAATCTGGTGTAAACACAGTGAGTTTTGGTTGTTTGGTGTAAACACAGTGCGTTTGGAGTGTAATCTGATGTAAACACAGTGAGTTTTAGCGTAATCTGGTGTAAACACAGTTAGTTTTGAGTATAATCTGGTGTAAACGCAGTGAGCGATGGACAGACTGCGGCTCTCAGACTGGTGCGATGGAGCAGGAAACAATACAAACAAAAGAGCTTCAGTCCGACTGTAAAAACAGGTTTAAACTCTGAGCCTCAGACTCAGACCGGTCCAACTGCACCTGAGGGAAACACTGACACTGAGAGAAAGAGAGAAGAGAGGGGGAGGGAGGAAGGTAGGTAGAAAGGCGTAATGCCATACTGTGAAACATTTCAGACCAAGAGATAACATCTTCATGGAGAAAAGTGTTACAAGAAGTTCACAGTGCACTTTCTGTGGGCAGTACAAGGTGAGGACGGCTTCTCCAGCTGCTGTTTTCGAAATGTTCTCCATCTCTCAGTGAAACCTGGTGTTTAAGGGCGAGTTTGGGGGGAAAACAAACCGGGCGGTGGTGACAGAACCGGGCACCACGCCGCTCTGCTCCGTCTACTCTGCTTGAACCGACATGTGCTGAAAAGACCAGAGTGGGTTATGTAAACGTCTTACGCAACAGGAGACGGCGGAGCTGGCATCATCTCACACCTCAGACATGAACGTGGGTTTGACCTGAGGGGTTTTTGAGCCCAGTTCGTCATCAGTGAAGTTTATGTGGGATTCGGTAAAACGGAGAAAATGAACACGCGACCAAATCAAAACAACTGCTAATGAGGGGAAAATCACAGGGGCTGAGAAAAGAAGCGAAATTCTGCAGAAGCAACAAGTAAAACACCAAACTGTTCATTTACTTTTATTCAAAATGACATGGGAACAACTGAAATAAACAAATCTGATTGGACGGTCGTGTTGGACGCCACAATCGGAGGGAGTGGGGACCAGACTGACATCATGTAATAGAGTGATATGAGTGTGGATTTGTTTGCATTTTGTCAACAAGAACGTTCCTTGTGTGTTCATTAACGTGTTCTGTCCCACCACTGAATGAGCAGAAATCCTCTGAATGCGTGTGCTTTTAAATTTGATGGTTAAAAATGGTTAAGAAAGAATCAAAACAGAGACTCTCTCCTCTACAGGTTGGCAGGGTGACCAGATTTTCAAAATTTAAAACTGGGACACACCCATAGTCCGTATATACAAGTGGACTAAGCTAACCCGTTAGCCGCCGCGTGCCAAACACGAAGTGCTCCAGGAGGCTCTTCCGGTTCCTTCTCTCCTTTTTCCCATTGACTCACACTGAGATCTTCTCGCTCCTCTCTCCGTAACTCCTGCTGTGGCCTCGACATTTTGCTCTTAATTGTTCGTCTGAACCTGCGACACAGGATCCTGAATTTTTCATTTCTCTATTTTGTTCCTAAATCAAGATATGACCATAAATAACGGACCAATCAGACGCCTTCATTCCCCGAGGTCCCTCCCCCTAGCGTTAGCAACAGGTTTGATTGACAGCTCGTGTGTTTCATTGCTAAGTAAGTTCCCTTCCCGCTTTCCCCCGAGTGACGATTTCTGAAATAAAATGACAAAATATCTCAAACAATTACAACAGCTAATGTGACTAGAATCTGAACTAGCTTAAAGTAAAGTGAATTTCGTTAAATTGCAACTTACTGTTGTTTGTACATAATAGAACATAGTAGCAGTAGTAGTAGTAGTCAGGGCTCTACGCTAACTTTTTTTTTCAGGAGCACATGTGCCCCTAAGTTAAAAATTTTAGGAGCACAGAAAAAAAAATGAGGGCACAAATAGGTTTTCGTTTTCAATGATTATTACAGTGCAGAACTTGCACACACCAACACCAACACTGAATAAATTTAATACAAAAAAAAGAATTATGACTGTACTTTTCCTGCATGATCGCAATGTTTTTATAAATATATCTTCATTTTATCTGATTATTATTTAGACTTAAAATAAGCCAAACAAACTGTACTGCACTGAAACACTCTGTGGCCCTTTTTGGACCCTCACCCACAGTTTGAGAACCTCTTCTTTAAGAGAACTTCCACTGCACTTTACACAAAACTGTTTCAAAGTGTAAAAAGTGTGCAGGATTTTTAAACCTGTATTTTCAAATTCATAACTGGAGTTACATTCTCTTAGTGGTTTTACAGTGGTTATTAGCCTCTGCACATTTACCAAACCAAACGCACATTGTGACAAACAGATTTCATTATCCAGGATTGAAGGTTCTAAGCACCGTGAATCCGGGCGCAGAGCCTCAGAAGTGCTATTTAAGCATTGCTGGAACAATGACCTGTTGTGTTAGTTGGCTAACACATATACTAAAATTGGAACGATACAGAGAAGATTAGCATGGCCCCTAGCGCAAGGATGACACGCAAATTCGTGAAGCGTTCCTCATTTTCTGGCAAATCTGTGAAGATTTAGAAAGATTCAACCACTAAAGCTTGACTGGAGGATGCGGGCATCGATCCTGCTACCACTCGCATGCTAAGCGAGCGCTCTACCATTTGAGCTAATCCCCCTCTCCTTGAAGATTCCTGTGAATCTGAAGGCGTCTCCTTAGATCTCCTAAGTTGACTGCAGAGGTTCTGCATGTTGTCCAAAACTATTCCTTTTGAGTCCGTCTGTTTCACCTGTATGCGACTGCTGTTACAGTAATGTTGGGTGTTTACTGGGTACTCCTTGTTCCATCTTCAAAAAAGAATTGCTGCTGCGGAGTTGAGAGGCTGTGGGCTTGGAAACAACAAAGACCAGGAACTGTTGTTAGCCACTGGCAGTGGATGCTAATTTCCCGAGACTTCATTTGGATGCCAGGGCTCTACGCTAACTTTTTTTTTCAGGAGCACATGTGCCCCTAAGTTAAAAATTTTAGGAGCACAGAAAAAATAAATGGGGGCACAAGTAGGTTTTTGTTTTCAATGATTATTACAGTGCAGAACTTGCGCACACCAACACCAACACTGAATAAATTTAATACAAAAAAAAGAATGATGACTGTACTTTTCCTGCATGATCGCAATGTTTTTATAAATATATCTTCATTTTATCTGATTATTATTTAGACTTAAAATAAGCCAAACAAACTGTACTGCACTGAAACACTCTGTGGCCCTTTTTGGACCCTCACCCACAGTTTAAGAACCTCTTCTTTAAGAGAACTTCCACTGCACTTTACACAAAACTGTTTCAAAGTGTAAAAAGTGTGCAGGATTTTTAAACCTGTATTTTCAAATTCATAACTGGAGTTACATTCTCTTAGTGGTTTTACAGTGGTTATTAGCCTCTGCACATTTACCAAACCAAACGCACATTGTGACAAACAGATTTATTTGGCATTTTCTTAGGCAAACTTCAGCCCACATGTCACCTGCTCTGTGCTGTAGCTCTGCTCTGTGCAGACACTGACATAAAATTAATATTGGCGTATTTGATGTGAGGCGGATGGACAGGTGGGATGTTTCACCTGCCCTGTGATACACACTGGTACATGAGGCTGCGCGGGCTCCAGCGCACAGGTCCAGCACACCAGTACAAGTTTATTGGCGAAGGCAGTGGCCGTAATGAAATATGATGCACTCAGTATTCAGACCTTGAATCCGTGACGAGACTGAGTCCAAATGCGCTCGAGTCCGAGACAAAACCAAGACAAAACCATCGCTTTAGCGGAGGAGGAAGTCCAGCGGTGTGGGGGTGTCTGTGAGTGGTGGGACAGGTGTGGGTCCTGCTGCGGTGCCGCTCCTCGGTTAAGGGGGCGTGGGTGTGTTTTGAAGCGGAGTTTGTTCGTTTAAGTGATATCGGCCACACGTGGAGCTCGTATGCTGGAGTCGTGCGCGGTCGGAGGTGCTGTGCCCGGGCTCGGTTCGGTTGCGCTCGCGCTGGGCAGGCGTGAGGCGCTTTAGGGGCGATCCAGGCTTGAGCAGGTTCCACAGTCCTAGTGTGAGTTTGCCCCTAATGTTTGACACATTTAGAACGTTTAACTCGTCACGTTACGTCTGTGCGCAGTTCTCCTTATTGTGGCTGCAGAAGCACTCGCACTGGTGCGACAGGTTTGATTTCCTCGTTCGCACGACGAAATATTTACTCGCAAATGCGAGTGAAATGGGCGCACTGTAGAGCCCTGGTAGTAGAAGTAGTAGTAGTAGTAATAGTAGTAGTAGTAGTAGTAGGAGTAGTAGTAGTAGCAGTAGCAGTAGTAGTAGTAGTAGTAGTAGTAGAAGTAGTAGTTGCTGTAGTAGTAAGTAGCAGTAGTAATAGTAGTGGTAGTAGCAGTAAGCAGCAGTAGCAGTAGTGGCTGTAGTTGCTGCTGGTAGTAGTAGCAGTGGTAGTGCAGCAGTGATGCTGCTAGCAGCAGTAGTGGCAGCAGCAGTAAGGCAGTAGCAGCAGTGGCAGTGTTTAGTAGTGTGCAGTAGTTGAAGTAGCAGCAGTAATAGTAGAAGTAGTAGTAGTAGTAATAGTAGTAGTAGTAGTAGTAGTAGTAGCAGTAGTAGTAGTAGTAGTGGCAGTAGTAGCAGTAGTAGTAGTAGTAGTGGCAGTAGTAGTAGTAGTAGTAGCAGTAGTAGTAGTAGTGGCAGTAGTAGTAGTAGTAGTAGCAGTAGTAGTAGTAGTAGTAGTAGTAGTAGTAGTAGTAGTAGTAGTAGTAATACTGTAGTAATAGTACTGCTCTGACTCTGTGTTTTTCTCTTGTCTTTTTCAACTGAAACAGTAAATCTTCATTTGTAAAACTTTATCTCCGTCGGTTTGATCCTAAAATAACCGGAGCTGCTCTGGGACGTCTCCTTTAAAAGCACTGATTTTCTAGTGTTACTTTTGGACTTGTCTCTGCTCCTCTTGAGACAGAACGATAAATCCGAGCTGCAGCCCGACTCCCCCTCGCACAGAGCCGGCTCATGAAGGACGGGTCAAACGTACACGACGATGGTGAATCTTTTCTGTGGATTCAAATCTTTTATTGGGTCAAAAAGAAAATCTATATCATGAGCTTAAAACTTCCAAAAGTCAAGATTTGAACACTTTAGCTGTGACAGCAATGCTGATACTCTGCACTGACATCATGCTGGGGGCGTCCTACATGCATCTCTGGCAGAATGTTCAGGTGTTACCATGGTGACGAGACACACACATTAGCAAACTGTCAAAAAAGTAGTAATAACAGTAGTTTTAGTGGTGGTGGACGCCGCAGGAGCTGGAGGAAAGTCCCTGATCACTTTACCGGACCACACCCACGATTGATGGAGGAAACCCGAGACCCGCGGACACAGAGAGAACATGCAAACGCCGCTCACACAAAGACACAAGAGCTATTTATTACTTCCATTATTCAAAGTTCAAAGTGAGCTTCATTTGTCAGTTTCTTCACATGTGCTAGACAAAGGAACCGAAATGACGTTTCTCTGTGGCCCGTGCAAGGACAAAACAGGACAAACATTAAAGCGCAAGACACAATAAGATCATCTCCATCATCTCTAAACACTGCAAGAAACAGAAATAAATAAAAATAAATAAACAAAGCTAAAAACACTAGTATTCGCAGTAGTAATAAGATGATTGTTGGTGGTTTAGAGCAGAGCACAAGACAGTATATATGGTGAGTGTATATGGTGAGGTGGGTGATGTTACTACCATTATTACCATCATTATTACATTATTAATGCCATTATTACTACCATTATTACTACCAAGATAACCATTATTAGTACCATTACTACTACCATTATTAAATTACTACCAAAATTACCATTATTACCATTATTACATTACTACTACCATTATTACCACCAAAATTACCATTATTAGTACCATTATTACCATAATTATTACATGTTTAATGCCATCATTACATTATTACTACCATTATTACTATGAAAATAAACATTATTAGTACCATTACTACTACCGTTATTAAATTACTACCAAAATTACCATTATTACATTACTACTACCATTATTACTACCAAAATTACCATTATTAGTACCTTTATTACATTATTAATGCCATTCTTACATTATTACTACCATTATTACTACGAAAATAACCATTATTAGTACCATTACTGCTACATTTATTAAATTACTACCAAAATTACCATTATTACCATTATTACATTACTACTACCATTATTATTACCAAAATTACCATTATTAGTACCATTATTACTATGAAAATAACCATTATTAGTACCATTACAATTTTTATTACCATTACCATTATTACATTACTACTAACATTATCTTTATTACCATTATTACTACCATTATCACTCCCAAAGTTATCATTATTAGTACCATTACTACCATTATTACTAACATTATTAATACCATTATTACATTACTACCAAAATTACCATTATTGGTACCATTACTACTACATTATTACTACCATTATTACTACAAAAATTAACATTATTAGTACCATTACTACCACTATTATTAACATTATTAATACCATTTTTACATTATCACTACCTTTATTATATTACTACCCTTATTATTACTATTATTACTACCAATAATTACCATCATTACTACCATTATTACATTATTCCTACTGTTATTACCATTATTACTCCCATTATTGCATTATTACTACCAATATAACCATTATTACTACCATTATTATCATTACTCTCATTTCTAGTCTAAATTCATGTCATAACCTGCCGTATGGACTTGAATGTTTTTATGTTTCTATGTTTTTTATATTTTCCCACTGACAAAAAGAGCCGTTCAAACAGGAAGTTCAATGCAATCTTACATCTTTATTGCTTTTAGTTACACACGTTCCACCGTTTTCTTTAGTTCCATTTCCATCCACAGTTTTTCACTTTCCAAAAATCCTTCTGTATCTTCTCTTCCCCTACGTACAAATAAACGTTCAAACCCATTTTCAACATTTCTTCTGCAAAAATAAAATTCTGCACTTTCATTTTCATCTTAACATCCCAAAACTATTCTTTATCTCCATTTTTCTCGTCTTCTCTCGTCAAAAAAACACGTACTTTTTCATAACTTCCAACACAATCCAATCCTGTACAATTGGACTAAAATCTGCTTCGTAGCTAAAAAACTATGCAAGATGTTACACTGAAAAAAGCTCCAGACAATTCGATTTTTTGGCTCAGATTGTAAAACATTTTCAGAATTTTTAAAACGAAACTTCAGACCTAATTCGAAAATCCAAATGTTCGTTTTAGGTTGCGTGATTTTCGTCAACAACGTAAAATATACTGGCTTAAAGGAATGTATAAAAATAAGACCTAACTTTGTGAATAAACTGTGTCCTCATTGGCTGGCGCTGGAATTTCACAAGCTTAAATGTGATTGGTTGTTTGAGCAAAGTGGGCGGGACTTACTTTTGATTGACGTATATGTGCATTACGAAAAACTAAAACCAAAAATATTAGCTGTAGCATAGTTGACATTCAAGTGCAAAGTTTAGCCCATGGTGCTATGCTTATGTGCAAATTTTTTGTGGTATTTAAAACTTTGAACAACGTTTTTTAGGATTTTACTTTTTTTTTTAATGCTAAAAATCTCCACTAATCTCGTTTTGTAAACTAATACAAAGCTTATAGCCAACCAATCATATTGCAAAGTGGGTGGGACTAACTTTTGATTGACAAGTATCTGTTTAATTACGAAAAGCAAAAAAACTAAACTATTAGCTGTAGCATAGTTGACATACAGCAGGCGACGGTAGTGCAGAGTTTAGCCCATGTTGCTACACTAATATGCTAATTTATGTCATATTTAAAACGTTTAACACGTTTTTAAAATAAAGATTCTACTATTTTTTTAACGGTAAAAATCTCCATTAATTTTCGTTTTGTAAGTTAAAAATATTAGCTGTAGCAGAGCATAGGGCAACACTATTGCAACATTTAGCCCATGTCGCTATGCTAATTTTTAATATTTGAGTTTAATAACACAACTTTTTTTTTTCAAATTCTAAGATTCTACCATTTTTTAACGATTAAAACTCCATTAATTTCGTTTTGTAAGCTAATAACGCTAAGGACTAATTAGAAATATTAGCCGTAGCATAGCGCATCGTTAGTGCAACATTTAGCCCATGTTGCTACGCTAATAAGCTAATTTTAGTTGTATTTAAAACGTTTAACACGTTTTTTAATATTTGAAAATTCTACCAGTTTTTTCATGGTAAAAAACTTGTACAAAACTAATTTTGTTTTGTACGCTAATAAAGCAACCAATCATATTTAAACTCCCAATTCTCCGCGCTCCGGCCATTTCATCGTAATTTCTTCCTTTTAAAACGCTCCACAGTGCTGCTACAAAAAAAAAAACACTACGCTTTCTCAAATACAAAACAGCAAAATGAATCCCACAAATAAGTAAAATAAAGCTTAAATATTACGTTAGGAGTAAACAACAATGATTCAAACGACCGCGAGTGTCTGTGGGAGCGGCGGCGTTCAAATTGGAGGGTACGTACATTGGAATAGCTGCCAGGGAGTGGACAGTAACACAGAACACTGTAAATATAATAAACAGACATAAATACATCGTCCAGGCTTTCTCCGATTATGTACAAAATGTCCGAAAAGTCCTGCCTCAGACCATCGTCTCTTTCCGTTTCCCCAAAGAGTAGATGTACTTCTTGTCCTTTTTGGATTTGAGGAGCGAGGCGGTGGTGGAGCAGGAGGGCAGGGAGCGTCGGGGCGGCTGCGGGGTCAGGGGGCAAGAGCAGGGCGAGTTTGGGGCGGAGCGGGAGGACTCGTTCTCGTCCGCCGCCGCCTCCTCCATGTGCACGATGGCAGAGAAGGAGGAGGGTCTGCGGCGGAGCGACGGGCAGCGGGAGGGCGAGGACGGAGAGGACGGAGAGGACGGAGAGGACGGAGAGGACGGCGAGGACGGCGAGGACGGCGAGGACGGAGATACGGGGCGGAAGGGGGCGATGGCCGACCGGAGGCAGTTGAGCCACTGCTGTTTGTGGAAGACGTCATTGCCCTGGAGCGTGTGGGACGAGTGCGCCTGCGACGGGTCCTGTGAGCGCAGCCGGAAAATGTTCTTAGCTGGAAACAAAAAAGGAATAAAAACGATTAGTGATCCTGTTAAAGTACGAAAATAAACACACAAATTTAACTGTTTATAGACCTGGACTAAACTAGGACTAAACCAGGACTACACTCAATAAACCAGGACTTGATGAGGTCTAAGACAGAACTAAACCAGAACTTTGTACCAAATAATGCTGAATTATGATAGGATTAAACCAGGAATATCCATAGGAGTAAAGCAGGACTAAACCAGGACTAAATCAAAACAAAGACTAAACCAGCTCTCAACCAGGTCTCAACCAGCTCTCTAGGTCTAAACCAGTTCTAAACCAGTTCTAAACCAGTTCTAAACCAGTTCTAAACCAGTTCTAAATCAGTTCTAAACCAGTTCTAAATCAGTTCTAAACCAGTTCTAAAGCAGGTCTAAGCTTGGTTTCAAACATGTGTATGTTAAAGTGGTCCTCACCTCTGTCCGCGGTGCTGAAGGCCCCTCTGAAGGATCCTCCCATCCTCACGTCTCCGTCCTGTAGATCCTCCAGCAGAAGGTCCTGGACGGGGATGGGTTGTCTGTAGACCTGGAAGCACTGACGCTCGTTCCTGCTCACGGGCCGCGTCAGGACCAGAACCTCCGTAAACAGGAACACATGCAACTTCTGCGGAAAAAACACCACAAAAACACCAGGTTACAAAAGAGCCAGTTACACTCGCAAGCAACAATGAAGGGCCGGATTTATAGCAATTTATAACAAGTTGGGCTCTTAAATGCATTTTTTCTCTATGTATTTTTAAATAAATGATCTGTGAAATTGTTGGGTAAGATTTCGTAGTTCAAAATGCCTCAAAATCGAAAGTTTAAATAACAATTATTGTGATTCGTCATATTTTAAAAGGTGCATTTTGTAACTTTTCTGCTGGAAAAACTTTCCTGTTTTTCTCCATGGAGATGTTACTGCTCTGTCTGTCTAAACCAGTCCAAAACCAAGATTAAAACAGGACTACACCAGGACTACATCAGGACTAAACCAGGACTAAAACAGGACTACACCAGGACTAAACCAGGACTACATCAGGACTAAAGCAGGACTACATCAGGACTACACCAGGACTACACCAGCTCTAAACTAGGACTAAACCAGGTCTAAATCAAAACAAAACAAAGACTAAACCAGGTCTAATCCAGCTCTAAACCAGCTCTCTATGTTTAAACCAGGTCTAAACCAGGTCTAAATCAGGACTAAACCAGGTCTAAACTAGGACTAAACCAGGTCTAAATCAAAACAAAACAAAGACTAAACCAGGTCTAATCCAGCTCTAAACCAGCTCTCTATGTTTAAACCAGGTCTAAACCAGGTCTAAATCAGGACTAAACCAGGTCTAAACCAGGTCTAAACCAGGACTAAACTAGGTCTAAACCAGGTGTAAACAAGATCTAAACCAGGTCTAAACTAGGTCTAAACCAGGACTAAACCAGGTCTAAATCAGGACTAAACCAGGTCTAAATCAGGGTTAAACCAGGATTAAACCAGCCATAAACCAGGACTAAACGAAGACTAAACCAGGACTAAACCAGGTCTAAACCAGGTCTAAATCAGGACTAAACCAGGTCTAAATCAGGGTTAAACCAGGATTAAACGTTCTCAGCTCAGACCCCAGCCGTGCGCTGGTTTTGCTCGTACCGTTCCAGAACTAAACCAGGACTAAACAGAGACTGGGTCAGGTCTAAACCAGGATTAAACCGTTTTCCGATCTGTGCGCGGGTTTTCGTACCGTTCCGCTCTTGCTGCGCAGCTCCCCGTGGCACAGGAGGCTCTTGCTCTGCTCGATCCTCGGGTCCTTCTGCCTCTCGTCCAGATACTCGAGTTTGTCGATGTAGAACTGACACTCGGACTCGCCCTTCTTCAGGTCGATGTCGGCCAGGACGCCCTGGATCACACTGATCTGCACAACACAGACACCGTATATGTTCAGATTCACACTGTGTGGAACAGAAGGATACAGAGCAGAGCAGGTAAACTCACGCTCACAAGTTTGTGTGTTTAAAATAGTAAAAAAAACAAAAGGACAGTTATTACATTTTTATTGTATTCATTTATTTTGATTATTCTTTTTTTCTTACGTCAAATTTATTTTTTAAGCAATTTCATAATCTTAATCTAATAAATGTTGTTGTTTTTTAGACAGAAACAGCAGTAGTAGTAATAGTAGTAGTAGCAGTAGTAGTAGTTGCAGAAGTAGCAGTATTTGCAGAAGTAGCAGTAACAGTAGTAGTAGTAGTAGTAGCAGTAGTACTAGTAGTAGTAGTTGTAGTAGTAGTAGTAGTTGTAGTAGTAGTAGTTGTAGTGGTAGTAGCTGTAGTAGGATTTGGAGTTTTTGCAGCAGTAGTAGTAGTTGTATTTGCAGTAGCAGTATTGGCAGTAGTAGAAATAGTAGTAGCGATAGTAGTAGTAGTAGTAGTAGTATTTGTAGCAGTATTTGCAGTAGTACTAGTATTTGTCAGTAGTACTCACGGCCTCCTCCAGCCGGGCCGTGTCCGGGTAGTATTTGCAGTAGTCATAGTAGTCGTAGTAGTTGTAGCAGTATTTGCAGTAGCAGTATGGGCAGCAGTAGTAGTAGTAGTAGCAGTACTCACAGCCTCCTCCAGCCGGGCCGTGTCCGGGTGCTCTGGGGGTGTGTGTCTCAGGATCTGCTTCAGGAGCAGTGGATACTTGACCAAACGGGAGCGCGGGACGTCCAGGAAGCTCCACAGGTCGAGCTTCCGGCTGAACGGAGACTCCAGGCACCGCTGGAGGAAGTCCTGCACCCGCGGCTCCTGCTTCCGCACGTCCAGCAGGGCCTTCGCTGCCAGCTGGTTACTGCAGTAGTCTCGGTACGCGTTCAGTCTGGGCAGCTGCAGCAGAAGAACAGACCTGGGTTAGGATTATTAAAGCTGCACTGCTGAACTTTTCTGCTTTTCTGCTGGAGGCTAAACCCAAAAACGCTCTTCCTCGCAGAGATGTTATTGCTTCGTCTGGAATGTTTCACAGTGTGGGATTAAACACCTTTCTATCTTTATTAGACCAAACCAGACCAAGTTACAGGGCAGATCTGTGGAGAGGCGACCCTCGTCACTAAGGCTAAACCAGGACTAGACCAGGAACTAGACCAGGACTAAGACTAGACCAGGAACTATAAATCAAAACCGCACCTTTGTGGTTTGCTAATTGTTAATTGTTGTTTGTGGAAGAAATTATGGTACTAAACTAGGAACTAGACCAGGGACTAAACCAGAACTAAACCAGAACTAAACCAGGACTAAACCAGGACTAAACCAGGATTAAACCAGGTCTAAACCAGAAACTGCAGCTTTTATGATTTACTAACTGCATTGATGTTTGTGGAAGATATTATGGTACTAAACTAGGAACAACACCAGGGACTAAACCAGGGACTAAACCAGGACTAAAACAGGACTGGACTAGCACTAGACCAGTGCTGGACCAGGACTAAACTAAGGCTAGACCAAGAACTAGACCAGAATCTAGAAAAAAAACCCCAAAATTTCAGCCTTTTTTGCTAACTTCGCCCATTCAAATTCCCATTTCGTTTTCTATTCCTCTTTTCATTCTTTTGTGTATTCGGATTTTTGTTGCGGTGTTCGTCGTTCCGTACCCAGTTGACCACGATGTGCCCGATCTGGCCCACGGTTCCGTCCTCGGCCGTGGCCTTGGACAGCTGCTGCAGGAGGTCCTCGTGCAGCGGGATGAAGGCGTCCAGGTTCCCGAAGATGTGGGTCAGCTCCTCCTCGGACATGATGGACAGCTTCAGCATGGGGTCGTGGTACGCCTACGGGGACACGGGAAAATGTTATTCCCATTGTTATTCCGATTTAATGCCGCACTGCGTAACGTTTCTCCGCGGAGATGACGCGTGGTTCGGCGTTACAAAGCGATTCCGAGCCGAGTTACAGTAAAGAGGACCTAAAAGTATGTAACTTTCCACGGAAATAGAGTGTTAAAACCACACTTCGGAACATTCTCCATGGAGACAAAGAAATCTTAAGCCAAACTGCGGAATATTATAGCCAAAAAAACAACATTTCCATAGAGAAAAGCAGGAAGAAGGTCAGGTTTGTGGAGAGGCAAGCCCGCTCACGATACAGACACACATTTTTCAGCGCATTAAAACAACCAAACATGCTTTTATTCTTGTTTTTTCACACTAAAAAGTTACACACTGTGGCTTTTTTTAACGTGTCTGTATTAATCCAGCATCTTTAATACATTTTGCTCCACTATTTTGTGCATCCCAACACTAATTATAGTAATTTCCCCATTGACAAACACAAATAAAAGTTATCTCATTGCACCTGAAAACAAAACGAGATCAGAAAAGGCTTTTAAGTGAAGTCAGGGGGTATTTTTAGCTTGCATAATCTCCTAAAATAACCGGCAGGAGTGAAGGAGCCAGAGTAAAGTCGGCCGGCGGCGTGTTTTTATGTCTGTTGGCGCGTACAAACCCGTTCCTCTGCCAAAGTCCTGATTTAATGTTGGCTTAAAGGTCTCGTACCCGAATCGTTCCCATGTTTTTAAAATCTGTCTCGACTCCATGCAGATATCTTGTATAAACAGCTCTCGAGGTCAAAATAAGTTCACCGTGTTCTGCCTGCGTCTAATTATAGTGCGTTTTTTTGGGTCTGGTAATCAGGAAGTGCACTGTTAGCATGCTAGTTGTTGTTATTAGCTTAACCGCAAAGTCTGCTCTGGTCTCTGAGATTTATGAAGTGCAGAATAACTTTGGACTTCACTTCCAAGATCTGTTTCTCTCGTTTTTTAAGACCGTTGTGAAATGCCTGCGTCTAATTACAGTATGAGGGTTTTTTTTGTGTCTGATAATCAGGAAGTGTGTGTTAGAATGCTAGTTGTTGTTAGATTTACCACAGACTCCGCTCTGGTCTCTGAGATTTATGAAGTGCGGAATAACCTTGGACCTCATTTCCAAGTTCTGTTTTTCGCTTTTTTAAGACCAAAATAAGCCCTCCGTGAAATGTCTGCATCTGATTATAACGTGTTTTACTGTCCAATAATCAGGAAGTGCACTATTAGCATGCTAGTTGCTCTTAGGTTTACCGTAAACTCCGCTCTGGTCTCTGAAATTTGTGAGGTCCAAAGTTCTTACACACTTCACTTCCAAGTTGTTTTTTTACGTTTTTTAAGACCAAAATAAGTCCACCGTGTACTGTCTGCATCTAATTATAATGTGTTTTACTGTCAGGAAGTGTGTGTTAGCATGCTAGCTGTTAGCTTTACCACAATCTCTGCTCTGGTCTCTCAGAACTGTGAAGTGCGGAATAACTTTGGACCTCATTTCCAAGTTGTTTTTCACGTTTTTAAGAACATATGCTGCTTGCATCTAATTATAATGTTTGTTTGTTTTTGTCCCACTATCAGGAAGTGCACTGTTAGCATGCTAGTTGCTCTTATGTTTACCATAAACTACGTTCTGGTCAATGAAATTAGTGGGGTCCAAAGTTATTACGCATTTCACTTCCAAGTTATTTTTTTTTCAAGTTTTATTCATACCAAAATAACCCGGCTGTGAACTGCCCGCGTCTAACTATAACGCGTTTTTGATAATCAGAAAGTGTGTGTTAGCATGCTAGTTGCTGTTATTAGCTTTACCGCAAACTCCACTCTGGTCTCTGAAAGTTGAGAAGTCCGGAATAACTTTAGACCTCGCTTCCATGTTGTTTTTCACGTTTTTTTAAGACCAAAACAAGTCGCTGTATGCTGCGTTTTTTTAGGTGGTAAAAATCATGTTCAGCTCCTTTTTTAATAAGCGTTTGCCCTCCGTGTGACTCAGATGCCCTCCCGTTGGCGCAGAGCAGATTTAAACCCACCTTGCGTGCGAGCTGCAGATCCTCAATCAGGTCGTGTTCGCCGCGTGAGAGCTCGAATATGGCCTGAGGAGGAGAAGGGAGTTAGAGCAGCCGTTTTAGGACCCGGCCGTGAATCAACAGCGACTTTTAAAAGAGCAGCAGCCGAAGCAAAACAGATGAGTCCGAAACGTGGTTACGGTTTAAATCCAGACCTTTAATGGCTTTGTTATCCGTCTGTCTACATCTACAAAGCCGAAAACACTCAGTTCCACCTTGTGATGTCAAACGAACAGACCCTTTTAATTTTAGCTCAGTACAGATTGGGAATTCCTTGGGTTTTCTGTTTGAGAAGAACTCCTAAAAAGCCTAAAAATGCAAAGTTTGTGCGTTGATTTAAACAAAAACACAACTCCAGGTCTGTTTATAACGAGGAAACTACATTATATGAACTTAAATCTGATAAAAACAGCGTTCATATGGGCGCTCAGACTGTTAAGTATAGCATAAATTGTTTTTTGGTTCCTTAAAACCCCCAGTCCAGACCCCGGACCTGCTCCTCACCTCCTGCCTCTTGATCTCTTTGGCCGACAGCGTTCCTTTCTGGTGCAGGTCCAGGTTTTCGGACCAGAGGGCGCTGTTCCGGCGTTTGGGTGGGGTCGGGGCCGAGGCCTTGGAGCAGGGTTTGTGGGGCGCGGCCGGCGACTTCCCATCGCCCCGGAAAGAGGCCTGAAGGACAGAGCGAAGACAGAAGGAAAGAGGGAAAGAGAGGTCAGGTTTAGATGAGCAAAGTAACGCTGACGAGAGACGTTTACTGTAGTCCTGGTTTAGTCCTGGTTTAGTCCTGGTTTAGTCCTGGTTTAGTCCTGGTTTAGTCCTGGTTTAGTCCTGGTTTAGACCTGGTTTAGTCCTGGTTTAGTCCAGGTTTAGTCCAGGTTTAGTCCTGGTTTAGTCCTGGTTTAGTTCCTGGTCTAGATTAGCTGAGTTTTTAAGTTTGGGTGCCCTTCAACGCATTCAGTAGTCGTCGTAGTAGTAGTACTAGTAGTAGTAGTACTAGTAGTAGTAGTAGTAGTAGTAGTAGCAGTAGTAGTAGTAGCAGTAGTAGTAGTAGTAGATTTAGTAGTATCAGTAGTATTTGTAGTACTAGTATCAGTAGTACTAGTATTTGTAGTAATAGTATCAGTAGTATTTGTAGTACTAGTATCCGTCTTCTCACCTGGATGGTTTGGCCGAATCGCCGGACGGCCCCATTCTTGGGTGAGATGAGGTTGGCGAGCGACGTCACCCTGCCGACCGGACGGACGCGCTTGTTACTGGGTTCCTATGGCAACGGAGAGAGGACAGAGTTAAAGCCACATCCTGTTTTGTTTTGTACACATCGCAGGAGACGATTCTTAAAACCATTTTGTTGGATTTTGTACAATTTTGAGTCGCAAAATACGCCAAGTATGTATCTATATGTAGAGTGGAAACCAAGAACATGACCAGGACTAGCCCAGGACTACACCAGGTCCCAACCAGGTCAAGATTGGCTCAAAATGGGGTTAAAACCAGGTGAAGATTGGTTCAAAACCAGGACTAAACCAGGTCAAGATTGGTTCAAGACCAGGACTAAACCAGGTCCAAACCAGGTCAAGATTGGTTCTAAACTAGGACTAAACCAGGTCCCAACAAGGTCAATGTTGGTTCAAGATTGGATCAAAACCAGGACTAAACCAGATTTAAACCAAGTCCCAACCAGGTAAAGATTGGTTCAAAACTAGGACTAAACCAGGATTAAACCAGGTCAAAACTGGTTCAAAACTGGATCAAAACTGGATCAAAACTGGGTCAAAACCAGGACTAAACCAGGACTAAACCAGGACTAAACCAGGTCCAAACCAGGTCAAGATTGGTTCAAAACTGGGTCAAAACCAGGACTAAACCAGGACTAAACCAGGTCCAAACCAGGTCAAGATTGGTTCAAAACTGGGTCAAAACCAGGACTAAACCAGGACCAGTAACTTCCACCTTTCAGCCATTTGAAAAAACAAAAACGCATTTACTTTTTTATTATTTTTTTCAGTTCTCAGCCTGGACAGGATAAAAAAATCAAACCTGGTTTCTCCGGATCGCTTCTTCTTTTGGCAGATTTTTTCCTGTCACTCAAACCCACATTTCGGAAACGCACTTCCTAAAAAGCCACAAAATACGGAACGGTGAAGTTTTGGTAAAGTACTGAGCTCGTGTTTTATCACATTTACTGATTTAAACGTGTAAATATTTTAATTAACGACACTTATTTAATTGAAAACACAAACGATCACAGTCGTCTCACGGCGAGTATTTTTAGAAGTAGTAGTAAAAGTAGTAGTAGTTGTAGTAGTAGAAGTAGTAGTAGAAGTTGTAGTAGTTTTTTTTAAGAAGTTGTGGAAGTAGCTGTAGTAGTAGAAGTTGTATTTTCAGAAGTAGTAGTGTTTTTAGAAGTAATAGTAGTCGTAGTAGTAGTAGTAGTAGTAGTTGTTGTAGTAGTAGGAGTAATTTTTTTTAGAGGTAGTAGTAGTAGTTTGTTTTTTAGAAGTAGCAGTAGAAGTAATTGTAGTAGTTTTGTTAGAAGTACTAGCAGTAGTTTATTTTGTAGAAGTAATAGTAGTAGTAGTAGTAGAAGTAGTCGTAGTAGAAGTAGTAGTAGTAGTAATTTTATTAGAAGTAGTAGTAGTCATAGTAGTGGAAGTAGTATAGTAGTAGTAGTAGCAGGAATAGTAGTAGTAGTCGCAGTAGTAGTAGCAGTAGTAGTAGTAGTAGTAGTAGCAGTAGTAGTAGCAGTAGTAGTAGTAGTAGTAGCAGTAGTAGTAGCAGTAGCAGTAGTAGTAGTAGTAGTAGTAGTAGCAGTAGTAGTAGTAGTAGTAGTAGTAATAGTAGTAGTAATAGTAGTAGTAGTAGTAGCAGTAGTAGTAGTAGTAGTAGTAGTAATAGTAGTAGTAGTAGTAGTAGTAGTAGTAGTAATAGTAGTAGTAATAGTAGTAGTAGCAGTAGTAGTAGTAGTAGTAGCAGTAGTAATAGTAGTAGTAGTAATTTTTTTTTAAAGTAGTACAAGTAGTAGTAGAAGTTGTAGTAGTTTTTTTAGGGGGACCTGGAGACAGGCAGACGGCCCAGGCCCACACAGGGACCAACAGCTGCCGGATTCGCGCCGGGTCTGGACTCCGGTCTGGACTCCGGTCCTGGTCTTTAGGGGAGGGGGAGGTTGGAAGAATGCCGGGAATGCCGAAAGCTCCTCTCAGCTGTTCCACACACTCCCGCCCTCCCCCCGCGACACAACTGGCCGGACAGGCGCGGCGACGGCTACCGAAAGCTAGCGCCCAATTTGTCTCCTGGGTTTTAGCGCCTGCGAGGGGTTTAGCCGCGGAGCAAATGCTACTGAGCTATTTTTTAAAAAAACTACGAGAAAAACATGACGCAAACTGTAGTTGTAGTAGTAATTGTGGTAGTTTTTTTTTTAGAAGTAGTTGTTGTAGTAGTTGTAGTTTTTTTTAGAAGTAGTTGTTGTAGTAGTTGTAGTTTTTTTTAGAAGTAGTAGTTGAAGTTTACTGTAGTAGTTGCAGTAGTTTGTATTTTTAGTAGTAGTTGTAGTAGTAGCAATAGAAGTAGTAGTAGTAGTAGTAGTAGTAGCAGTAGTCGTAGTAGTGGAAGTAGTAGTAGTCGTAGTACTAGTAGTCATAGTAGTAGTAGAAGAAGTAGTAGAGTAGTTGTAACAGTCGTAATAGTTGAAGTATTGTAGTAGTTGCAGTAGTTTGTTATTCTAGAGGTAGTTGTAGTAGTAGAAGTAGTAGTAGTTGTTGTAGTTCTTTAGAAGTACTAGTAGTAGTAGTAGCTGTAGCAGTATTAGTATTGGTAGTACTAATAGTAGTAGTAGTCATAGTAGTAGTTGTACTTGTACTTTCTTCTTTCTAAACACATTCAGTAAACCTTTATTTCTACTTTACTTTTTCAGTATCGATATCCGCAGAAAACCAGTCTCTGCTTCCGATACCGTCCCCAGTATCGATTAGCGTCCGATTCCCGACACTCCCGACGCCCCCCGCGGAGCCCCGGAATACTGCAGTAGTAGTACTTTCCTGAATACTGCAGTAGTAGTACTTTCTGCCCCGAGCCTCCTGCGTGTTTACCTTTGGCGGGGCATTTGGGGCAGGACGGGGCAGGTCGTCCTCTGAGCTCTGAGGCTTCGCGTGAGAACGGACGGCACCTGGGTCTTTATCTCCTTCCTCTCCCTCTTTTCTCTCTTTCTCCCCCCTCTCCCTCTTTTCTCTCTTTCTCCCCTCTCTCCCTCTTTTCTCTCTTTCTCCCCTTCCTCTCCTCTCCCTCTTTTCTGTCCCCCCTCTTTTCTCTCCTTTTCTGTCCCTCTTTTCTCTCCCTCCTCTCTATATTTTCTCTCCCTCTCTTTTCTCTCCCTCCTCTCTCTTTTCTCTCCCTCTTCTTTATATTTTCTCTCCCTCTCTTGTCTCTCCTTCCTCTCTCTTTTCTCTCCCTCCTCTCTCTTTTCTCTCCCTCCTCTCTCTTTTCTCTCCCTCCTCTCTATATTTTCTCTCCCTCTCTTGTCTCTCCTTCCTCTCTCTTTTCTCTCCCTCCTCTCTATATTTTCTCTCCCTCTCTTGTCTCTCCTTCCCCTCTCTTTTCTCTCACTCCTTTCTCTTTTCTCTCACTCCTCGCTCTTTTCTCTCACTCCTCTCTCTTTTCTCTCACTCCTCTCTCTTTTCTCTCACTCCTCTCTCTTTTCTCTCACTCCTCTCTCTTTTCTCTCCCTCCTCTCTCTTTTCTCTCCCTCCTCTCTATATTTTCTCTCCCTCTCTTGTCTCTCCTTCCTCTCTCTTTTCTCATCCTCCTCTCTCTTTTCTCTTCCTCCTCTCTCTTTTCTCTCCCTCCTCTCTCTTTTCTCTCCCTCCTCTCTCTTTTCTCTCCCTCCTCTCTATATTTTCTCTCCCTCTCTTGTCTCTCCTTCCTCTCTTTTCTCTCACTCCTCTCTCTTTTCTCACTCCTCTCTCTTTTCTCTCACTCCTCTCTCTTTTCTCTCACTCCTCTCTCTTTTCTCTTCCCCCTCTCTCTCTTCTCTTCCTCCTCTCTCCTTTCTTTCCCTCCTCCCTCTCTTTTCTCTCCCTCCTCAGACTCTCTGTCTATATTTTCTCTTTCCCTCCTTCCCCCCTGCGTCCTCCTCCCTCTATCCCTCCATCCTTCTCTCCCTCCATCCTTCTCTTTCTTTCCCCTCCGCCCGGCTCCCGTCTTCGGCCTCCGGCTTTTCGGAAACGAGACACGGATCTGGCGTCGGCCCAACAACAACCCAGAGCCGAGGTAACGGTTTCCACCGCCGGGAAAAACGCCGCAGACTTTAAAGCTCATTTACCCGACGATGAGTCTCCACGGAAACCGCACGAACACGTTAAAGCGACACTGCGGAACTTTTCTTTGCCTTTTCTTTTAGTCGCACATCAAATGCTTGCCCCGATGTCGCCCCTCTGCAGATCTGACCCATAAGATAGTTTTAGGAGTAGTAGTTTTTTAGAAGTAGTAGTAGTTGTAGTCGTAATAGTAGTAGTAGTAGTAGAAGTAGTTGTAGTAGTAGTGGTAGTAGTTGTAGTCGTAATAGTAGTAGTAGTAGTAGAGGTAGTTGTAGTAGTAATAGTTGTAGTAGAAGAAGTAGTAGTAGTAGTAGTAGCAGTTGTAGTAGAAGTAGTTGTAGTAGTAGTAGTAGTAGTTGTTGTAGTAGTAGTAGAAGTAGTTGTAGTAGTAGTAGTAGTTGTTGTAGTAGTAGTAGTAGTAGTAGTAGTTGTTGTAGTAGTAGTAGAAATAGTTGTAGTAGTTTTTTTAGATATTGTAGTAGCAGTTGTAGTAATTGTTCTTTTAGAAGTAGCAGTAGAAGTAGTAGTAGTAATAGTAGTAATAGTAGTAGTAGTAGTTGTCGTAGAAGTAGTTGTAGTAGTAGTAGTAGTAGTAGTAGTAGTAGTTGTCGTAGAAGTAGTTGTAGTAGTAGTAGTAGTAGTAGTAGTAGTTGTTGTAGTAGTAGTAGAAGTAGTTGTAGTAGTAATAGTAGTAGTAGTAGTTGTTGTAGCAGTAGTAGTAGTAGTAGTAGTAGAAATAGTTGTAGTAGTTTTTTTAGATGTTGTAGTAGCAGTTGTAGTAATTGTTCTTTTAGAAGTAGCAGTAGAAGTAGTAGTAGTAATAGTAGTAGTAGTAGTTGTCGTAGTTGTCGTAGTTGTAGTAGTAATACTAGAAGTATTAGTAGTAGAAGTAACTCGGCCCAGACGAGCAAAGTGACGGAGAATTGAAAGAACTTCAACTTTACTTTATTTTTGCGTGAAACAAAACAAAACTCCGGGTTTGTTTTTGCCGATCTTACAGCGTTATAACGAGTCCTAAACCGTCACCAGAGTCGTTTTGTGCGATTCCGGACGTTTAAAGAGTAAATTCCGGTTGAAAAAACGTCCGTATTCCCGTTTTAAACCGTCCGTCGCAGCTTTGAAGCCGACATGTGGCAGTGATTTGAGTGTTTCTGCTTCGCTCTGTGAAAACCGGGGCCAAACCAGACCACAGCCCAACATTTCCTCCTGACCCAGACCCAAGTCGGGATCATCATTTATTTTTTCTTTTTTTTCTCTCTGTTTTTTTTTTGTTTTTTGTGTCGCTTCAGCAGAAATGGGGCGAACAGAGCCACAGCTGTTTTATGCATCTGCAAACGCCCGGCTCAGGCTGACGCGGCGAAAACGGGGGAAAAAGGGATAAAAGGGCAAAACGGGAAAAGCTCCGGCGACGTTTAAACGACTAAAATGAAAAGAGTTTCGTCGTGTTTGAGTCGACTTCACTCGAGAAGTTCAGTTATCGAACGCAACGAAACTTTATACTTTAACTCAGGAAATAAAAGTAGTAGCAGAAGTATTAGATGTAGTAGTAGTTTTTTTAAGATTAAAAAATAAATAATAAGTTTAACATTTTTATTTGAATCAGTTGAACTTTTTAACACTTAAATAACAGATGTCAGGGAGCCCTCTAGTGGCCGAGAGCAGAACTGCGCCCACATTCCTCCACACTACAAAGGCAACACACCTGGATTTATGACCGGAATTTCCTAAAACCAATGCTGGAAAAGTCGGAATTGTCCAAAGAAAGACAAAAGAAAGATGGAAAAGCTGCTGTTCTTGGAGAGAAAGAGGAATTCTGCTGATTTTTCACCGTCAACACAAGTTTTATCTCATGTTTCAGCGCAAATTTACAACCAAACGCACGCCTAGACTGATTTATTTTCCTTTTCCGCAGCCTGCAGAGGGTCAAAAAGCCAAACCTGGAGACTAGTTTCATTTGGCAGCTTCTCAAAATTCTCAAAACTTCCTCGGATCACTTCTTGTTTTTGCAGATTTTTTACTGTCACCCAAACCCACTTTTTGGAAACGCACTTCCTAAAAAGCCGCAAAAACACGGAACGGAGATTGCATTGAGTTTCATTTGCTCGAAATGCGAATCTTCACACTTCTGTTGTGAAGGTAAAACCGCAGGGAGCCCCGTCTCAGCAAATTTGCATAATTAAAGGGCAGGAAACCGGGAATACGCGAAACTGCAGGAGGCATGTGGAACATGGAGAAGCCTGAGTGCAGCAATCTCACTATCTCCAAAGTCCAAAAGTTCCTTCTGATAACGCTAAGGTTTGGCTCTGATTGCTTCAGCGGAACTCGGTGACTTCATTCGGTTAAACATTGACTCGGGCTGAAGACGTGACCCGAAACTGTGCACGAGGAACTGAAATCTCGACTAAAATGAGCAAAAAAGCACCAAAAAACGTCAAGGTTCACTGTGTAACTTTAAGATTGTGGGTCTGTCAGCTAAATGTTTCTATGCAGATGTGATACGTGACATGAAACTGCAGGAAAAACAGTGAAATTGCGACAAAAATGAGCTAAAAACACCCAAAACTTAAAGGTTCATTGCATAACTTTAAGATTAAGGGTCCCTCACCTGCTCGTTACTATGGAAATGATATGAAACTGCAGGAAAAACTGCAAAATCGCAACAAAAACGAGCGGAAAAAAAAGCACAAAACTTAAAGGTTCACTGCGTAACTTTAAGATTAAGGGTCCCTCACCTGCTCGTTTCCATGGATACGCCGCTGCTCTGCCTGGAATGTCCCGCAGTGTGGCATTAAACAGCTCCACGGGCGGGTTTTAGAGCTCAGAAAAGTGTGTCGAAACAAACCGATCTGAGCTGCAACTCGGTTTGTTTTTGGGTCTCCGTGAAGGCGCGAGGGTTTAATGCCGTACTGCGGAACATTCCCGGGCCACGCAGCGACATCTCCGCGGGAGAAACGGCGTCGGAAAAGCGACAGAGTGCGGCTTTAAATCCGTGCGCTCACCTCGAGTTCTTTGCTGGCTTGGTTCTGGCAATCGATCACTTGCAAAGTCCTCTTGACGGGCACCAGCGTTCCAAGCTCATCGTAAGACACCATCGCTTTGGGAATGATATCCGGAAAAACGCGCCGATCCCGAATGTGACGAGTATAATCCACCGTGTTTGAGAAAAGGAGAAGGTTTGTAAAAAAGATAAATAAATAAATAGGAAGGTGAGCGGGCCCCGGAGGGACGGGGGCGGCTCCTGCTGAGAGTCTGAGGCTGCGGCGCTCCGGGACGGATTTATAGAGACGAGGAGAGAGGAGGGAGGGAAGGAGGGAGCAGGCGGAGGAGAGGAGGAGCCACACACCGACCCGGGACGGCCCACCTGGAGAGAGGGAGGAGGGGGAGGAGGGGAAGAAAAGACAGACAGGGAGGGAGGAGGAGAGGAAAGAGATGGAGGAGAGAGAGAGAAAACATAGACAGAGAGGGAGAGAAAAAAGAGGGAGAGAAAAGAGAGAGAGGAGGGAGAGAAAAAAGATGGAGAGAAAAGAGAGAGAGGAGGGAGAGAAAAGAGGAGGGAGAGAAAAGAGAGAGAGGAGGGAGAGAAAAAAGATGGAGAGAAAAGAGAGGGAGAGAAAAGAGAGGGAAAGAAAAGAGAGGAAGAGAAAAGAGAGGGAGAGAAAAGAGAGGGAGAGAAAGGAGGAGGGAGAGAAAAGAAAGGAAGAGAAAAGAGAGGGAGAGAAAAGAAAGGAAGAGAAAAGAGAGGGAGAGAAAAGAGGAGGGAGAGAAAAGAGAGGGAGAGAAAAGAGAGGGAGAGAAAAGAGGAGGGAGAGAAAAGAGAGGGAGAGAAAAGAGGAGGGAGAGAAAAGAGAGGGAGAGAAAAGAGAGGGAGAGAAAAGAGGAGGGAGAGAAAAGAGAGGAAGAGAAAAGAGAGGGAGCGAAAAGAGGAGTGAGAGAAAAGAGAGGAAGAGAAAAGAGAGGGAGAGAAAAGAGGATTTCTAGAAAATACAGAGGGAGAGAGAGAAAAGAGAGGGAGGAGAGAGGGAAAATATAGAAAGGAGGGAGAAAATATAGACAGAGAGAGGGAGGAGGGAGAGAAAAGAGAGGGAGAGAGTAGAGAGAAAATATAGAGGATGGGAGAGAGGCAGAGAGAAAAATATATATAAAAAAGCAGGAGGGGAGGGAGAGAAAAAATAGAGAGAAAACATAGAGGGAAGGAGGAGGAAAGAGGGAGAGTGGGGAGAAAAGAAAGAAAGAAAGGGGGAGGAAGGCTAGAGAGAAGGAGGGAAAGAATAGATAGAAGAGAGGCAGAGAGAGAACTAACTATATATATAAAGAGAGGGAGGAGGAGAGAAAGAAAAAAGAGAGGAAAACAGATGAGGCGAGAAGGAAGGGGGAGGGAGGAGAGAGAAAAATAGAGGAGTGAGGGGGGAGAGGAGGATAGGGAAGAGTGAAAGTTGTAGAGAGAGAGAAAGGGAAGACAGAGCGAGAGAGAGAAAAAAGAAAAGAGAGAGGGAGAGAGAGAAGTAGAGAGTGAGGATGAGAGAGAGAAGAGGGGAATAGTGTGAAAGGTGTAGAGAGAGAAAGGGAAGACAGAGAGAGGAGGAGAGAAAAAAGAAGAGAAAAAAGGAAAGACGCAGAGAGAGGAAGAGAAAGAAGTAGAGAGTGAGGGAGGAAGAGGGAGAAAAGGAGAGAAGAATGAAAGTTGTAGAGGGAGAGAAAGGGAAGACAGAGAGAGAGAGAGAGAAAAGAAAAGAGAAGACACAGAGAGAGAGAGAGAGAAAGTGAGAGACAGAAGTAGAGAGTGATGAGGAAGAGAGAGCGGAGAGGGAAGACAGAGAGAGAGACAGAGAGAAAAGAAAAGAGAGAAAGGGAAGACAGAGAGAGAGAAAAGAGAGAGAAGGGAAGCCAGAGAGAGAAAGAAAAGAAAAGAGAGAGAAAGGGAAGACAAAGAGAGAGAAAGGGAAGACACAGAGAGAGAGAAAAGAAAAGAGAGAGAAAAAGCAAAGACAGAGAGAGAAAAAGGGAAGACACAGAGAGAGAAAGAAAAGAAAAGAGAGAGAAAAAGGGAAGACAGAGCGAGAGAGAGAGAAAATAAAAGAGAGAGAGGGGGAAGACACAGAGAGAGAGAGAGAGAAAAGAAAAGAGAGAAAGGGAAGACACAGAGAAAAAGAGAGAAGAAGAGGGAAGAGTGAAAGTTGTAGACAGAGAGAGAACGAGGGAGAGAAAAAAGAAAAGAGAGAGAGAAAGGGAAGAAAGAGAGAGATAGGTAAAGGGAAGACACAGAGAGAAAGAAAAAAGAAAAGAGAGGTAAAGGTAAAGACACAGAGAAAGAGGTAAGGAGAGGGTAGAGTGAAAGTCATAGAGAAAGAGGGAAAAGGGAAGACCCGCCCCCACAGAAGGAGGAAAAAAAAGAAGGAGGGATGAAGCCAGAGGATGCGTCACGTCTGTTCACTCCGTCTGTTCTGTCTGCAGCTCCGGACGCTCCGATTGGCCGCAGCCGATGACATCACGGACACACACCGGAGCCGCGGCAACACATCCCCACATTTCATTCAGTTTAGGAGCAAAATTCCGGGGGGAAAATGGACGGAAAACGATGAAAATATAGTAAAATAAAGCAGAAAATGAACAGGGATGTAATGGAGACGACACTGCACAGACGCACGCTGTACTTAAGGGTCATTTAGGGACGAAATAAACAAATAAAACGACAAATTCTTCTCTCTGTTCTCTAAAACTCTTTGTTTTTTGAAAGTAAAATGCACCAAAAGTCAAATTTTATTCAGAATTTTAAGTTAAAGTTAAATGCATTGTGTATATGCTGCAAAAACGCCTGGCCAAAATGTAAGATCTAAACACTTAAATGTATCAGACAATGACTTAAAAGTAGTGAAATTATGTGTCCGTGCAGCAAGATTATTTTACTCGACAAGTTATTTTAAAATAAACGACCTCTAGAGTTTTAAAAGTTTTAAGATTTTGGCCAGATCAGAGAAATTTCCAGTGTAAAACGCGCCAAAAGTCCGATTTTATTCCCGATTTTCCTCGCCCAGTTAAACGTGCATTGTGTAACTCCGTGGAGATGTTATTCCTTCGTCTGGAATGTTCCGCAGTGTGGCTTTAATCCGTCACCTGTCCTTAAACAGCTCTACTTTACATTTATTCAATTCCAGGTGGGTTTATAGCTCAAAAATCTCTCGAAAAACAGGAATTCTGGGGTCGCCTGTCCACAGATCTGACCTGTAACCTAGTCTGGCTTGGTTTCCGAAAGCTTTAAAGCCATGCTACGAAACATTCCGGACAAAGCAATAACATCTCCTCGGAGAAAAGCGTTTTTTTTGGACCCTCCACAACGCACCTTTACTAAACAAACAAGCCGGAATCCAACAGGGTTTCTGCATTTAAGGATATTTTTAGGAATGTTTCAGGTGTTTTGGGAATGACACGGAGTTCAGTCGGATCCAGAGTTATGTCATGAGCTTTGCTGATGCTGCGATGACATAAGCCCGGTCAGATTTGGAGACGTAAACAGGTTTGAAGTGACTAAGGCCATGTACACACGTAGCCGGGTATTTTTAAAACCGAACATTTCCCCCCCTCCGTTTATAAAAATAGTTTTATCCACACCACCTCGTCTTCGAAAAAAATACCTTCCACACATAACCGAACATCTGCGTTTTCAACCACATTCATACACATTCCAAACCTGTAGATGGCGTTATTTCCATCACTTAACCGTCACTTCCGCCTAAACTTAAACAACAGAAAACATGGCGCCGAGCTCCTCTGTCTGGACAGACTCGGAGTCAGAATTGCTCCTAAACACAGTTTAGGAGCAATTCTGCTCTCAACACACACACAGCTCTCAAGAAACGACTCCGATCCATAGTCTGCTTTGGCTTTGGCTTTGGCTTTTGCAGTCGCCTAAACAAATGTCGCACGTTTGACGTCAGGGCAGATTCATATTTTTTGGCGCGAACAGTGACGCGTTTTAAAACGCAAAACCCCAGTTATCTCTGTCCACACAAACAGGCATAAACGGAGTTTTCAAAAATCTTCACTTTGGCCGGAGTTTTCCCTGAATACTCGTTTTTGATGCGTGTTCGTGTGGATGACGGGTCAAAACGCAGCAAAACATCTTCGGTTTATCAGATACCCGGATACGTGTGGACAAGGCCTAACTCTGCGTCACAGTGAGGTTTGTAACACGGGTGCATGAAAGAAAACGTCATAACTGCACTGAAACAACACTGGGAAGTTCATGATGTCCGTTTGTCCGTTTAAAAGAACCTGAACCGGACTCTTTCCACGTATCCGACCACAACGCGTCTCTTCCGTTGTATAAGCGGCTCTAGAGGTCAAAAATAAATCCTTTGTGCGCGTTCTGTGTCTATTTATACATCGTTTTATTGTCCCGTCGTCGTTTTCGGCCTCATTGTGACGGCAAAACTCCGCTCCGGTCTGGGAGTTATGAAAAGAGCTCCTAAACTCCTCTTTGTGAAGAGTCGGGATGCTCGGAATGCAGAAGGGAAGTGAAGAACGCTTTTAAGACTATTTTCAATGGGCTCTTTTGCTTTAATAGTTTTTATTTATCGCAATATTATTAGTAATAGCAGTTTATTCGTCGTTTTACAACATTCCAAAACAAAACATCGACCACAATCCCACAGATCATGACCGAAAGGTTTGGGATGAAGTAAAAGTGTTAAATAATGACAGAATTCTAAAGAAAGAAAGAAAGAAAAGCAGCAAATGAACAGAAAGTTTGCATTTACAATTTCACTTACGACTTACTGTATATAAAAAAGACAAATATAAATTAAAACAAACCAAATTTAACGCATAATTAATTCATTCCAGAGCTTTATATCTGTCAAAACATAACGCATTATGCTTCTTTTTTAAATCATCGCTCAGATTGTTCCATAAACTCACCCCTTGAACAGAAATACTTTAGTGCTGCCACTAACGACTAATTTTCTAACGATTAATCTCTCGACTAATTTTTCGATTAGTCGACTAATCTAAACGACTAATTAAAAAAAAAAAAAAAGCGGTTCTAACACACACAAGTGTGTGTGTTAGATTTTACCTTGTGTGTGCTGTGTGTGCGAGTTGCAAAGGTTATTGCTGTTATGTCTGTTGTGTGTGCTCATTCGACAATGTTGAACAACGATCTGCACACACAATTTAACGAGTTTGCACGAGCAGCATATGCAACGGTATTCTCAATACCTCATGCATCGTGGTCGTGCTCCCGTGATAAGCCAAAGAAGTCTTGCAGAGTGTACAAACCACTCTATCACCATCTGTCCGAAAGTATTCCCAGACTTTCGAGGCTTTAGGTCTTGGTCCGACTCCGGCCGCTGGCATTTTCTCAAATGCTCAAATCGGGGGAAGGGGGAAGAGAGAAAGAGAGAGACCAGCCAGCAGAGTGCGCACGGCAAATACTTCCTCAAGTTTGTTTTCTTTGGCGGTGCCATTATATACCACTGCTGTTAGCCTTTGCTGAAGCCGAGGTTAGCCACCTCGGCGTCAACCCCGGATGTAGCCGCTGTCAGCAGCACCGGTGTCCGCCTCGAGTGTAGTACTACTAGTGGTGTGGAGGGGAAATACCTGATCTCGGGCAAGCAAAAGGTCTCTGGACGAGCCGTTTGAGACCAAAAATAAATAAAGGCGAATATTCGACCAAAAAAATTGTAGTCGACTCATTTTCACATTCGATTACGTCGACAACGTCGAATAATCGCGGCAGCACTAAAATACTTGTTACTTAGTTCTTATCTTTATTTTTTAATACTTGTTCCTCTAAAGCACAGGTGTCAAACATATGGTCCAAGGGCCAGATTCGGCCCTCCAAGACCTTTAATCTGGCCCTCAGCTGATTTTCTATTAAAATATTTATATTTTTCAGATTTTTCTGGTAATTTTCTGGTAATGTGCCTCTTTGCATGGCAGCGTCTCCAGCGCTTCTGTGCGTTGGCGCCTCCACCAGAGCAGCACAAATGAAGACTTTCCTCTTTCCAAACGCTCTTAAAGGACGATCGTTTTGACTGTGACCGTGACGCCCTCATCAGCAAAATGTCAGAAATGAGAAAAGTGGAGCCAAGAACAACAAACTAATTCTTCTTTGTTCACGGAGGTGAAGGGAAACCTGTGCGTTCGGTGCGTTTGCAACAAGAGGCGGTGCTCAGGAAAAATAATCGTAAATGCCACTACGAGACACGGCGGAAAATACAATAACTGGAACGGAGAATTGATAAGACAGAAGATAAACGAATTATTGCTGAGACTGAAGAAACAGCCGGAGCCGACAGTTTAGTGATGCTGCTGTAAAAACTACCTGACCCAGCATAATAATATAACATTTTGCAAAATAAAATCAAATAAAAAAGATTTCTGTAACAGATTTGCGTTTCTCTGCACAAATATTTGGACTTATTGCTATTTTTAGGGTATAAATATGCCATGAGTTTTCTGATCCGGCCCCTTTGGGATCGAAGTAAACGGCCCCCGGACCAAAATGAGTTTGACCCTCCAGACTCGGCATCAGCAGAACATCCTCTGTCACAGGGAGAACACTCATATTCCACCGAGTCGTGTCCTTTAGTCCCACAGAAGCTGAAGCAGCAGCACAAGGAAAGAGCTGCTTTTTTCACTTGCTGTTTATGCAAATGAGCCATGTGGTTTTAAGTTTAGTTTCTGTAAGACGTAAACAAATGTTTAAAGCTGCATTAAACACATTCTGATCTCACACTGATGAGGCTCTGTAGTGCTGATGGTTTATATGATGTAAAGTTGAGTTTATTTATGCAGATTAGTAATAATGACGATAATATTAATATAAAAACGTTAATGATTAATCAAAAATCGATTGTTATTTCTCCCAACGATCGAAATCCAATGCCCATCCTCAGTTTCCTTCACACATTTGAGTAACTATTATTAGTCTGTCTGCATCGCCAAAGCTCAAAATACTCTGTTCCCTCTTGTGATGTCATGAAGTGAGAGTTTTCAGCTCCTTTTGTTTAGTGAAGAAGAGCAATTCCAGGGCTGAAATGATTAATCTGCAGGGTTTGTGTGTTAAGTACGTGTGAATGAAACAAAACACGACTCCAGGTCTGTTTGTGAGGAGGAAACATTAGAACAGAGATCAGGAAACAGTGTAAATGTCCCTGTGCAGACTCATTATAATGTGAATGTGTGTGAACGGCCCACACACTCCTGTCCCTGTGATGTGGATCCTCACTGTGGATTCTGTGGATTCTGTGGACTCGTCTAAGGACCCCACGGCTTTCAAGTCTGAGGACACACGTTTGATTGACCTTTTCAGATGGAAAAAAGGACCAAAAAGATGAAAAGTTCAGACGTACCGAGACAAGAGAGACTCAAATTTGGCCAGAACACCTCCTCAAAGCCTCGTCTGGACTCGACTGGAGCTGGAGCCAGGGCCAGGTTACGATTTCCAGTCCTCAGGAGCAGAGGAAAGAGCAGAGGGGGGTTCATCCCCTATTCCATCCCGTCACTCTGACATCCCATTATTCCAACATTCCCTCATTCCGACACCTTTTATGTTGCCATTTATGTTGTCATTCCGACAATTTACTTATGAGGTAGCGGCGCATGAGTTCAGACCTACTTTTAGTCCTGATTTAAACCTGGTTTAGACCTGGTTTTAGTCCTGGTTTAGACCTGGTTTAGCTCTGGTTTAGTCCTAATTAAGACCTGGTTTAGACCTGGTTTAGTCCTGATTAAGACCTGGTTTAGACCTGGTATAGACCTGGTTTTAGTCCTGGTATAGACCTCCTTTTAAACCAGGACTAAACCAGGTTTATACCAGGACTAAAACCAGGTCTAAACCAGATCTAAACCAGGACTAAACCAGGTCTATAACAGGACTAAAATCAGGTCTAAAACAGGACTAAAACCAGGATTAAACCAGGTCTAAACCAGGACTAAATCAGGTCTAAAACAGGACTACAACAGGATTTAACTGGGATTAAACCACGACACGCCTTCTCCCGTCACCCTTACACCACCAGTCCGTAACAATATGGTCCTGAAAAGAGCGCAGTCGGCCCAAGATGCGTAATTTTCCATTTATTTGAGAAAAAACTGCACTTAGAGCGTCTTTTTCAATCGTTAAAAACATACACGCTCGAGAGGAGTCGACCATCTTGACTCACTTCACTCTTTGGCAAAGTTTGGGTCGATCAAAATGGACGGAGCGCATGAGTTTGGGGAAAACAAAGTTCCTATTGGACACTCGTTTTGTTCACGTCATCACACAGCGTGAGTGTGACGTAGGATAAAGCCGCAGAAATGTACGGAAACCTCTATGTCTGCACTTTCAGAGGGGAAAAGGAAGTTTCTGTCTTTTACAGTTAGAAAGTTCTGCGCGGTTATAGAAAACATATTCCTCTGAGTCGTATATGATGTCATAGGTCTTTGAGTGTTAAATTCCTGGCTTAGCTCAGCACATGTTCTGCAGCGATCAGGTGAGTCAGGGGTTCGTGCCAGAGAAGAGACAGATCAGAGTTTATGAGAGTCGTGTTACTCATGGGCTCAGCTGCAGCAGCAACAACTACTAATACTACTACAAGTACTACTGCAGGAGGACATATCTGAGAAGTACTGTCATTAAAACACATCTCAGAACATGTCTGAGGCCTGAACTACAGCGGCAGCAGATTTTACACAGAATAAAACCCCACGGAGACACAGGGAGGGCGTCTGACACACAGGGAGGGCGTCTGACACACAGGGAGGGCGTCTGACACACAGGGAGGGCGTCTGACACACAGGGAGGGCATCTGACACACAGGGAGGGCATCTGACACACAGGGAGGGCGTCTGACACACAGGGAGGGCGTCTGACACACAGGGAGGGCATCTGACACACAGGGAGGGCATCTGACACACAGGGACGTCTCAGAACATGTTTGTGGACGTCTAAACTACGGCGTACGCAGCTTTTATTTCGATTAAACAGGATTTTCTGTCTAATCGTTCAGCTCCGGGCTCCTCGTGTGAAGGTTTGGTTTGTGGTTTAGCGCGTGTTGCCATGGAGACCAGCTGGTGGATGCCAAGAAAAGTCACGCAGTGCATCTTTAAAGCCGCAGTATGTCGGTCAGTGTTTTGTAAAAGAAATAAACTAAAATACAGCAAAAGCTTTTTCGTTTCTATTGTTTTTATTGCACTGAAACACGTCCTGACTGAGAGCGGCTCGGACCTCCACAAACTTGACTCTTATTTGGCCTGGCTGTGCATGGAAACAGGCAGGTGACGTGCCTCCTCCAGAAGGTTACACACTGGAGCGTTAAAATGAGCATCTGACACGTCGACATGTCACTTTCCCTCATTCCTGTGTGTAAATGTGCAGTTTATTTATTTTATTTTCTTGTGTTTGAACCTGAAGCTGCTCTGACACAACCAGAGCGACCTGTGTGTGTGTGAGAGTGTGTGTATGTTTGTGTGTGTGAGAGTGTGTGTATGTTTGTGTGTGTGAGAGTGTGTGTATGTTTGTGTGTGTGTGTGTGTGGGAGTGTGTGTGGGAGTGTGTGTGTGTGTATGTTTGTGTGTGTGTGTGTGTGTGGGAGTGTGTGTGGGAGTGTGTGTGTGTGTATGTGTGTGAGAGTGTGTGTATGTTTGTGTGTGTGTGTGTGTGTGTGTGGGAGTGTGTGTGTGTATGTTTGTGTGTGTGAGAGTGTGTGTGTGTTTGTGTGTGTGTGTGTGTGTGGGAGTGTGTGTGTGTGTGTATGTTTGTGTGTGTGAGAGTGTGTGTATGTTTGTGTGTGTGAGAGTGTGTGTATGTTTGTGTGTGTGTGTGTGTGTGTGAGTGTGTGTATGTTTGTGTGTGTGTGAGAGTGTGTGTATGTTTGTGTGTGTGTTTCTCTGTGTGTGGTCACCTTCTGTATGTGTGTGTATCAATCAATCAATTATTTATATAGCACTTTACAACAATTATAAATTGCCCAAAGTGCTTTACACAAATGATACAGAATGTCGCATATACAACAGAAATAAATTAATACAATTTACAGATGTCACAATACTAATGTGTATGTGTGTGCTTATGTGTCTGTATGTGTATATGTGAGTGTGTATATATGTGTATATGTGAGTGTGTATATATGTGTATATATGTGTATATATGCATGTGTATATATGTGTATATATGTATGTGTATATATGTGTATATATGTATGTGTATATATGTGTATATATGTATGTGTATATGTGAGTGTGTATATATGTATGTGTATATATGTGTATATATGTATGTGTATATGTGAGTGTGTATATATGTATGTGTATATATGTGTATATATGTATGTGTATACGTGTGTATATGTGTGTTCACCTTGTGTGTATATATATTAATTAATAATAGCGGCAGTAGACCGAGTGTGTGTGTTCATCGTGTGTGTATGTTCACCGTGTGTGTGTGTGTGTGTGTTCATCGTGTGTGTGTGTTCATCGTGTGTGTATGTTCACCGTGTGTGTATGTTCACCGTGTGTGTGTGTGTATGTTCACCGTGTGTGTATGTTCACCGTGTGTGTATGTTCACCGTGTGTGTGTGTGTATGTTCACCGTGTGTGTATGTTCACCGTGTGTGTATGTTCACCGTGTGTGTGTGTGTGTGTGTATGTTCACCGTGTGTGTATGTTCACCGTGTGTGTATGTTCACCGTGTGTGTGTGTGTATGTTCACCGTGTGTGTATGTTCACCGTGTGTGTGTGTGTGTGTTCACCGTGTGTGTATGTTCACCGTGTGTGTGTGTGTGTGTGTGTATGTTCACCGTGTGTGTATGTTCACCGTGTGTGTGTGTGTATGTTCACCGTGTGTGTATGTTCACCGTGTGTGTGTGTGTATGTTCACCGTGTGTGTATGTTCACCGTGTGTGTGTGTGTATGTTCACCGTGTGTGTATGTTCACCGTGTGTGTGTGTGTGTATGTTCACCGTGTGTGTATGTTCACCGTGTGTGTGTGGTCACCGTGTGTGTGTGTGTGTGTTCACCGTGTGTGTGTGTTCACCGTGTGTGTGTGTTCACCGTGTGTGTGTGGTCACCGTGTGTGTGTGGTCACTGGTCACGTATGACACACGTTCGTTCCTGCGATGGAAACGACGGGACGATGGTGATTATGATGATGATGATGTTGCGGCGGCGAAGTGAAAGCGGCGTTTAAGACGAGGAGAGTTCGAGCGTTACTCAGACGACGACGGGACCGAGTCTGAATCAGAGACGAGTCTGAAACTGTCAAAGGATAAATAAACACAGACGAAAAGACACGACAGGACCTGCCCAGACTGAAGAGGAGGAGAGAGGGAGAGAGGAGAGGAGAGGAGAAGAGAGGACAGGAGGAGAGAGGAGAGGAGAGGAGAGGAGGAGGAGAGAGGAGAGGAGAAGAGAGGACAGGAGAGGAGGAGAGAGGACAGGAGAGGAGGAGAGAGGAGAGGAGGAGAGGAGAAGAGAGGAGAGGAGAAGAGAGGACAGGAGAGGAGGAGAGAGGACAGGAGAGGAGGAGAGAGGAGAGGAGGAGAGAGGAGAGGAGGAGAGAGGACAGGAGAGGAGGAGAGAGGAGAGGAGAAGAGAGGAGAGAGGAGAGGAGAGGAGAGGAGGAGGAGAGGAGGAGAGAGGAGAGGAGAGGAGGAGGAGAGAGGAGAGGAGGAGAGAGGAGAGGAGAAGAGAGGACAGGAGAGGAGGAGAGAGGAGAGGAGAGGAGGAGAGAAGAGGAGAGAAGAGGAGAAGAGAGGACAGGAGAGGAGGAGAGAGGAGAGGAGAGGAGAAGAGAGTACAGGAGAGGAGGAGAGAGGACAGGAGAGGAGGAGAGAGGAGAGGAGGAGAGAGGAGGAGAGAGGACAGGAGAGAAGAAGAGAGGACAGGAGAGGAGGAGAGAGGACAGGAGAGAGGAGAGGAGAGAGGAGGAGAGAGGAGAGTGGTGAGGAGAGAGGATGAGAGTGGAGAGAGGAGAAGAGGAGAGTGGAGGATGAGAGGAGAGATGAGGAGAGAGGAGGAGAGGAGAGTGGAGAGAAGAGGAGAGAGGAGGAGAGTGGAGAGAGGAGGAGAGGAGAGTGGAGAGAGGAGGAGAGGAGAGTGGAGAGGAGAGGAGAGAGGAGGAGAGTGGAGAGGAGGAGAGGAGAGTGGAGAGGAGAGGAGAGAGGAGGAGAGTGGAGAGAGGAGGAGAGGAGAGTGGAGAGGAGAGGAGAGAGGAGGAGAGTGGAGAGAGGAGGAGAGTGGAGAGGAGAGGAGAGTGGAGAGGAGAGGAGAGAGGAGGAGAGTGGAGAGAGGAGGAGAGGAGAGAGGAGAGGAGAGAGGAGGAGAGTGGAGAGAGGAGGAGAGGAGAGTAGAGAGGAGAGGAGAGAGGAGGAGAGTGGAGAGAGGAGGAGAGGAGAGAGGAGGAGAGTGGAGAGAGGAGGAGAGGAGAGTGGAGAGAGGAGGAGAGGAGAGTGGAGAGGAGAGGAGAGAGGAGGAGAGTGGAGAGAGGAGGAGAGGAGAGGAGAGTAGACAGGAGAGAGAGAGGAGAGGAGAGGGGAGGAGAGGAGAGGAGAGAGGGAGGAGAGGACAGAGAGACAGAGGAGGAGGGAGAGGAGGAGAGATGGGGAAGGAGAGAAAAGGGGATGCAGGGGTGGAGGAGAGGATAAGAGAGGAGTGAGAGGGGGAGAAGGGGATAGAGGGAGAGAGGAAAGGGAGTGAGGGAGAGAGAGGAAGGGAGGGGGAAAAGAGGAGAGAGGGAGGCAGGCGGAGGGGAGAAAGGAAGGGAGAGAGAAGAAAGAGGAAATAGAGGATTGACAGTAAAAAAAGAACAGAGAAAGAGGATAAGAGGGGAGAAAGATGGATCAGGGAAGAGGGGGAGGAGAGAGAATAGTGAGAGAAAGAGGGAGATAAAGAGATAGAGGGAGAGAGGGCGATGACAGAAGAGAAAGGAGGAGAAGAGAGGAGTGTGAGTCATGATTTCACTGTCGGGTTTACCCCTCGTGTCGTGCCAAAAACAGACAGAACCCCCGAGGCCGAGAGAGGATTACATCAGCACAAGAGAAAGAGAGAAAGAAGGAGAGAGGAGGGAGAGAGAGATGGAGATCAAGGGAGAGAGAAGAAAAAAGAGGAGGAAGGGAGGGAGGAAGGAAGAGAAGACTAGAAGGGTGGGGAAGAGGAGGAAGGAAGAGAGAGAGGTGGAGGTCAAGGGAAAGAGAAGAGAGGAGGAAGAGAGAGGTGGAAGGGAGAGAGGAAGGAGAAGAGGAAATGAGAGGAGGGAGAGAGAAAGGGGGTGAGGTGGAGGTCAAGGAAGAGCGTAGAGAAGAGATGGAGGGAGAGGGAGGGAGAGAGGTGAAGTTGATGGGGAAGAGGAGGGAGAGAGGAGAGAGAAAGAGAGTCCAGTCTTCAGCACTGTGCAGAACCCCCAACACTTGTCATTATTTTGTTTTATGCTGTAAGTTTTATATTTAGTTTAACCCCTGAAGACCTGAGGGCAATTTTAGTACATTTCTCCTTGCCTGGATTTTTTTTCTTAATTTTGCTTTTAAAACTGCCCCTTTTACCCCCTAATGAAGTGTTCTACCTCCTTTTGTTCAGTCCAACCTGTTATTTCACAATCTGCTGCTGTAGTTGTGTCATGAGGCTGTGATAAAAGCTACAGGACCAGAAATAGAGAATAATAGAAATAAATAAATAGAAAATAAAATTCACACTCTTTTATACAAAACACACAGCAAACATGTAGAAACAACTTTTTGGACATAAAAAATCCTTAATTTAGGGCCTTAGCTACAAAAGTGCAAAATCTCAAGTCTGTAAGTAAATTAAAAATCTCCTTATTGCCCTAAAAACAAAAAAAGTGCAGTGGCTCCATGACTTTCCTGGTCCAGTCCTGGAAACAGCTCCTGTCAGGTCCAGGGCCAGAGCCACAGCACTTCTGCATTTCCATGGAGGAAATTACATTTGGATTTGTTCATTTGGACTGAAATAAACCTTTAAAGGAAAATAGCAAAGGGATGTGAAATTACACACACCAAGATGTGTAATTTTACATTTATTTGAGAATAAACTCCACTTAAAGCGTCTTTTTCACTCGTTATAAACACACACAGTCAGAGGAGTCGACCATCTTGACTCACTTCACTCTTTGGCAAAGTTTGGGTCGATCAAAATGGACGGAGCGCATGAGTTTGGGAAAAACAAAGTTCCTGTTGGACACTCGTTTTGCTCCCGTCATCACACAGCGTGAGTGTGACGTAGGATAAAGCCACAGAAATGTACGGAAACCTCTATGTCTGCACTTTCAGAGGGGAAAAGGAAGTTTCTGTCTTTTACGGTTAGAAAGTTCTGCGCGGTTATAGAAAACATATTCCTCGGAGTCGTATACGATGTCGTAGGTCTTCGAGGGTTAAATTGATCGTGTGTCTGTATAGACATTTTTAACATGTTAAATGTGCTCATATCACTGGATTTGAGTCACGTGTTTGGACTTTGAACTTTGGGCTCAGTGGAGGTCGACGGGAGAGGCTGAAGTTTGGAGAAAATTTGCCGTCAGTCTGTTGCGTTATTGTGTTGTGGCGTCTTGTTGTAGTTCGAGCAGCTTTGTGAGTTTAGGTTTGTTGGGTTTGTTGTGAGCGGTGGGTCAGGTTGTGTTGTTGTTGTGTTCTGATTGTAAAAAACCCGGACAGGACAGCGGACTGATGAAATATAAGACGCATTATTTCTATTCATTCAAGATATAGTTCAGCCGATAGTGACCAAATGATGTCAGTCGTTATTCTACAGGTGTTACGGTCTGTGGGGTTCAATACTATACAGCCTACATATAACACATATATTCATTACGAATACTGGAGGAGCGTGCACGTACAGAGGAGCGTGCACGTGGACTTATCTAAACGATTTTAACGTTCGTGTAGTCGCCTCCATCAAACGCAAATGTACACAAAGACTGTGTCAATCGTTTGTGCTTCGTTTGTGCTTCTTTAGTTTTGGAGAAATTAACGATTCTTCTATAGGTCAAATTGGGGTCGGCCCTGCAGGAAGCTTCAAAATGCTCTAAAACGCCCAAAATGTGTCAATCGTTTGTGCTGCAGAAAGTTTCATTTGTACGATTCTGTTTCTTAAGATATTCTGAGTTTTATTTTCAGCCGATGACGTCGTCCAGAACCTCAGAATGTGAAACAGCCTCAAAACAGCAGAAAATTATAGAAAACTTTTGTGTTTCGTTTGTGCTGTTTTGTGCTGTGACAGTTTTCATTTGTGTGAGTTTATTTCTAAAATTATTCATTATTATTTCTGTGGTAATTATAGGACGTCATTTCCGCTCAGCTGAAGGAAGCGACTTTAGCAAAACTCCACAAAACTAGTGGCGATAAACGATCTCAGGCTCTCTTCGAATGGATCAGTCTCTCTTCACTGATTTTGTGGAGTTTTGCTAAAGTCGCCGCCGTCAGCTGAGCCGAAATGACGTCCTATAATTACCACAGAAATAATAATGAATAATTTTAGAAATAAACTCGCACAAATGAAAACTGTCACAGCACAAAACAGCACAAACCAAATTCTTCCTGTTTTGAGGCTGTTTCACATTCTGAGGTTCTGGACGACGTCATCGGCCCAAAATAAAACTACAAACATCTGAAGAACCAGAATCGCACAAACCAAACTTTTTTTGTGTTAGTTTGAGTTTGATGAGGACTTTACACAGTTATGGTTTTATTTGAACAGAATTGTGCATCTGTACAAACGTGTCCATGGGCGTTTCTCACTTTGACCAAAACACTAGTTCTGCAGAGACACGCTTCTGTTTATACAAACTTGAGCTTTTTGCGGTTTTAATGAAGTCGCCCTGATCATCCGACTCATCACTGCCTCAGCTCTGAGCCCTTTTACAACAAAACAATGAGTCAAAATGAGTTGTACAACTGTAAATTACACAACCATAGATTATAACTGCACGAATTATCACAAAAATACAGATTATCCGCAGAGGCAATAATCGATGTCGCTGTAAATTTATATTTTGTCCGCCTCACACGACAGGAGAATTTGCCCGATTTTAGCTGCGATTTCTTCTCCCCGAGTTTGTGGAGGCGTGACCCGACTTTTTGTCTCCGTGTGCGATTCTGAAGCCGCTGCTCCTCATGTGTGGAGTCAGTGTCAGATCAGAACCACCGAACATCAACAACGCGACGGAAACAGACGATAAAACAGAGCGTCAGGGGCAGAGGAGCGACGGACACAGAGACGCAACAAACAAACTCAGGATAGAGAGAAAATAAAGACTTTATTCCTCACCTGATGTAAAGTGGAACATTTAAAGTGCAGCGTCTCATCCACATTATCCAGAGAAATTTTCCTCCGCAAATAATGACTCCAGTCCACAAAACTGCGCTGTGAATCCAGTTTGAGTCGTTCTTTAAAAGTAAAAAGGTGAAAGTTGTTCCTCGTGTGTTTGTTTACGTCCACAGAGCGAAAAGCTGCAGATCAGTGACAGTGACTCTACTTCCTGTGGACTTTATCTCCTCTTTTTATGCTTTAAAAATCCTGTACCTGAAGTTTTGCTCCACATTTCACACATAATAATCACACAGTTTGGACTCGAGCTCTGATCTTTGAACACTTCAGAGTCTCAGAGCGAGCGGTTTTACTGGAGACAGGAAACAGCTGACGCCATCACAGCGCTCACAGCTTTATATCCTGTGGTCCTCACACAGATCCCGCTGCATCTGGGAGAGCGGAGAGTTTAAGTCTCATAAGTTTCTCCTCGTGTCTGTGGTGTTTGCGCTTTTTGTTGCACGTTTAAAAATCGTTTAAGAGCGAAAAATCCTCTAGTGTATAACGGCCTTAAGTTTGATTTGATTATTCTACAAACTGAATATGCTTTATTTTATCAGATTGAATATATTGTATGTCGTCAGTAATGAGTTAAACTTTGACCAAATAAAAAAAACACCAATATGAAAATAAATTTACAGAAATGCATCTGCTATTTTTAACCCTATAACGCCAAACGTATCATATTTGATACATGCCCTCCACATGAGCAGTGTGACATTTTTTTCCCTGAAAAACCTGATGTATACAATCAGATACATGCAGTGCACAAATAATCCAACAGTGGGTGTGATTCACTGATTAGAGGGTGCTCCAGTGACAATACAAGATTGCCATAAATAATAATATATGGAAAATGATATTTGAATTTTTTTGTTTGTTTGTTTAGAGGGACCAATAAAGGCTCCAAGTTCAAAGAATTGGAATTTTCTGCCAATTATTTAATGGTGTGGGCTTTACAGGGTTAAGTAAAATGGACAAAAAGGCAAAATTTTCTCTGTAATATTCTCGCCCTAGTTCAGACTTGGGTTTGTCTCTGATAAGTAAAAAAAATAAAAGCATGCACATGTTTTATATATTTATTGTATTTAACCGAACTTCTTCTGCTAAAAAGTTTATTAAAATATCATTATTGCATCGTATTATCGTTATCGCGATACAAAACAGTTATTGCATATCATACGTTTTTCTCATATCACGCAGCTTTACGACAAATACTTACATAAATTCCGGTGAAATCGATGCTGTTATTATTTTTACAAAAGTGAAAAGTTTAAGTAACGATCACAGATGATCTTAAAATACATTTGTGGGACTCGCTGTGGTTTTGAAAAGCAAAATATCAGTATCTGTTATTAATATCCACTATCAGCTCATCTCAATAAATAATAAAATAAATAAAAATAGCAAGAAATATAATAATAATAATAATAATAATAATAATAATAATAATAATAATAATAATAATAATAATAATAATAATAATAATAATAATAATAATAATACAAAAATAATTGGATATTAAATAAAAATATAATAAAATAATCCATCTGGGCCCTAGTTTAGCCCTGTCAGTGTGTGTGGGCCTTGTGTTTATTGTGGGTTTGTGTCAGTTCTTCGTGTCCTGTGCAGGTTTCCACTGCTCGGGGACAGAGGTGAGTCTTTATCGGAGCTGCAGGCGTCTCCAGCACAAACGCCGCCGTATCCTGAAGTTTGCATCAGGGTAATTACAGAGAGGACGGCCTGATCCTGCTGCGCGTTACTGATTAGATTCCTGCGCTGTTTTCTATTGCGACACTCAAAACATAACGTTCCTCTGGGTTAAAAATGAGCGAATTCAACTCAAATCTTATCTGGAGTTACAGCGAGTTCATAAAAAACAGGCGATTTATCTTGAGCTCCAACAAATGTCAAGGGAAAAAATAACAAAAGTCTGTAAATGTTTATACTTTGCTGTGACGTGACGCTGGGGGGGGGGGGGGGGTGTTCTGCATGGATGTCTATGGTGGAATGTTTCTGCAGTTACCACGGTGACAGAATGCACATGTAACCAAAAACAGCCAAAAACGTTTGAAGATTGTTGGAAAAAAAAAAAGGCAAAATGGATTTAAAGGGGAACTCTAACTACACTGCAAAAAAGGATTTTCTAGCATAGTTAAACTGACTTGAATTAAGCAGATTCATCTTAAAAGACCAATTTTAATATTTTTTTTACTGAATAAGATGAGTTTTTTTTTTACTTGTTTCAAGATATTCCATCCTGATCTATCTTATCTCGATATTACAACTTATTCTAAACACTTTTTATCTTAAATCAAGCCAGGTTAAGCCTCTTTAACTTCCTTCTCAAACCAATAAGGTGAAAATTTTTGCCATAAATACTTGAAACTAGTGTTTTCTGCTTAGAACAAGATTCATATTTCGTCTTGTTTTAAGAAAACTTGATAAGTGAAAATTTCTTACTGCACTGGAAGATAATTTCACTTAAAATAGAACATTTTTACCTCAAAATTGGTATTTTTTCTTATTTTTGATATGACTTTTTTGCTGTGTAACTTGATCAGTTCTTTTGGGCTTTGGCCTGTGCAGTGGGAAATCAACAGAGGTAAGTGTAAGGCTGCTTATAAAGTTGTTTTCTAACGTTTCCAGTAGGGCCCAACCGATATATCTGTTTGCTGATATTATCGGCCGATATGGGCGCTTGGAAACGGCCTAAATCTTGCCGATCTGGGCCGATGTTTTACTTTGTTCTAAAGCTCAGACTCTATATTCTGTCCATTTAATCCAGTTTACAGACAGATAAATGTCCTGATCTGTGGCGGGGCATCAGGGTTTATCTGAGGAGTCATTTGTCTGTGTCCGTCCCGCCCCTGAACGCATCACCATCTGCGTTTGTTTACACCTAAAATCATAGATCCACGTGCGCAACACTGAGATTCTCTTGTTTTTGTGGCCGCTCAGTGTGAGTCTGGATTAAAAGGACAGTTCTTAGTGCAGACCATAGACTGTATAAAAAAAGTGGACGAAGCGAGTGTGATGTCACCTATAGCGTTTAGCGTCGCTCAAATGAGGCTCACGATGCTAACAGTTACAGGAGCGAATTTGGAGCCAGGCTCTATGTTATGAACAGGGATTTTTTGACTGTCGAAATAGCGGAAAAAAATCCAGGATCATTGAGAGCGGGTTCATACGAACATTTTAAGACCAAAATGACGAGGCCACTGCAACAGGTACAGAGAGAGGAGCGATAAGATCTCAATGTAAGTCAATGGGCAAAAGGGAGAGAAGGAGCCGGAAGAGCCTCCTGGAGCACTTCCTGTTTGGCACGCGGCGGCTAACGGGTTAGCTTAGTCCACTTATATATACGGTCTATGGGGCAGACTTGTGATCTGAGAGGAGCCTGTGTGAGGCTGAGTGTTGAAATGTGTCGGTTTTGAAGCTCGTTTTGGTTCTTTCTCATTGGTTAGCGATTAGCTGCTGTAGCTCGCACACATAAACAGGCTGTTTTCTCTTCTGTTAGCGACTGTAAAGTGACTATAGTGGCCGTATATATGTTACTAGACACGCACTGATATGGAAATGAGCTGTGAATAGAGGTGTGAATTATCGGCATTTAGCATATCATTAATTACCGCGCACGCATTTACCGCTAAAGGCTAATAGAGGTAGATTACTTTGTTTATAGGCTAGAATATCACACAAAAACGCCATTAGGCCGACCGACTGTCTTTAAATATGACGTAAAGAGGCAGAATGACAATAAATGTCACCTAAATGTGAAGCAAAATTCTGTTTTACGTGTAAGTTTAGAACTTGCCCCCATCACTGCACTAGTTTGTTGCCTTGACAGACTCACTGCCACAGCGAGATCTCCGCCGAGGAAACACTGATCTGTGCCATTTCTTTGGCTTCTGACAGAATTCGACCACCTCTATCGACGGACTTTAGCTTCAGAAGTGCTGGAGTTCCCCTTTAACGTTTGAGTGCTGACTGAAATGTGAGTCACTAATGGAGGAACCCCGTGTGTTTCACAACATGTTTACAGAAGCCTAAACAGATCTGGGACAGTAAGACTCCAGACACACAGGGATATTGTTTAAACAGAAATACACAGATTTGTTATTTGCTTAATTTTAAACTGCTCTAAATCTCGATACAGTTTTAATTAATGACCCGGGCTTACTGGATGCTTTTTATAACTCTGGGCTAATCTGTCTGGTTTCTGTTTTCGGGGAGTGATCTAAAAATACGAGTGATAAATTTGCTAATAAACCGATGAGCTAAGACCTCGTAAAAGAGTCAGAGGGAGACCTGCCCACGCCCTCCACGCCGCCGGTTGCTAAATAACACGAGCTCGTATCCAGGGCTTAAGGGATCTAGACTCAACACGTAGACGAACTCGTGGAAAAAACAAAAAAAACATCTGCACAGGACGCAAACGTAAACAAGGCATGGAGCTGCAGAGACACTGGTCTGAACTTAAGGGTTTGGGGGATGTTTTTGGAGACATCTCAGTCGACACTGGGGTTGGTAAAAGCGTCGAAAATCTGATGAAAAACGGTATCGCAACTAGATCCTCGTTTTCCGCAGGTTTCTATACTAAAAAAGTCCCATTTTCAGGACAGAGCAGAACCTGAATGTGTTTCGAATGATCTGGACCTGGAGCAGAACAAGTGTAAGAGCACAAAGACTAGAGTACACACATGGACCTGGTTTAGACCTGGTTTAGACCTGGTTTAGACCTGGTTTAGACCTGGTTTAGATCTGGTTTAGATCTGGTTTAGACCTGGTTTAGACCTGGTTTAAACTTGGTTTAGTCCTGGTTTAGGCCTGGTTTAGACCTGGTTTAGATCTGGTTTAGATCTGGTTTAGACCTGGTTTAAACTTGGTTTAGTCCTGGTTTAGGCCTGGTTTAGTTTAGTCCTAGTTTATACTTGGTTTATACCTAGATTAGTTTAGACTTGGTTTAGTTCTGATTTACATCTGGTTTAGACCTGGTTTAGAACTGGTTTAAACCTGGTTTAAACCTGGTTTAAACCTGGTTTAAACCTGGTTTAGACCTGGTTTAGGCCTGGTTTAGTCCTGATTTACATCTGGTTTAATTTAGTCCTGGTTTAGGCTTAGATTAGACCTGGTTTACATTGGGTTTAGTTTAGTCCTGGTTTAGACCTTGATTAGACCTGGTTTAGTCTTTGTTTACATCACCTGGTTTACTTCTGATTTACATTTGGTTTAGACATGGTTTAGTCCTTGTTTAGACCTGGATTAGACCTGGTTTACATGTGGTTTATACCTGGTTTAAACCTGGATGAGTTTAGACCTGGTTTAGTTCTGATTTACATCTGGTTTAGTCCTGGTTTAGTTTAGACCTCGTTTAGTCCTTGTTTACATCACCTGGTTTACATCTGGCTTACATCTTGTTTAGACCTTGTTTAGACCTGGTTTAGTCCTGTTTTAGACCTGGTTTAGATCTGGTTTAGACCTTGTTTAGACCTGGTTTAGGCCTGGTTTAGTTTAGTCCTTGTTTACATCACCTGGGTTACCTCTGGCTTACATCTGGTTTAGACACATGGGAATAAAAAAGAAAGTTCTACCATTTAATGTGGAAAATCACAGAATATTGTCTAAAGAATCAATATTGAGCAGCAAGTTTTAGTAAATTTTAATATCACGACAATATTAACTATAATATTTGAGTCATTTTGACCAAAAACACAGGACAGATTACATATGCAGACCAGGTTGTACTAAATGAACTGAAACAAAGCAAAGTGCAGGAGTTTACAGAGCGTCCAGTGGAGCGGAGCTGTTTCCATAACACAGTTTTCTCTGAACCCGACCAGACACTAAAGCTCTACCGTGAAATGTGTGGAGGGACAACAGGCTGCACGTGGGGAACGAGAGGGAAGTGTCTTGAGTGCTTTTAACACTCGAAGACCTACGACATCGTACACGATATCGAGGAATATGTTTTCTATAACCGCGCAGAACTTTCTAACCGTAAAAGACAGAAACTTCCTTTTCCCCTCTGAAAGTGCAGACATAGAGGTTTCTGTACATTTCTGTGGCTTTATCCTACGTCACACTCACGCTGTGTGATGACGTGAGCAAAACGAGTGTCCAATAGGAACTTTGTTTTCCCCAAACTCATGCGCTCCGTCCATTTTGATCGACCCAAACTTTGCCAAAGAGTGAAGTGAGTCAAGATGGTCGACTCCTCTGACTGTGTGTGTTTATAACGAGTGAAAAAGTCGCTCTAAGTGCAGTTTATTCTCACATAAATGTAAAATTATTTGTCTTGGTGTGTGTAATTGTGCATCCCTTTGCTATTTTTATTTAAAGGTTTATTTCAGTCAAAATGGAAAAAATCCAAATGTAATTTCCTCCATGGAAATGCAGAAGTGCTGTGGCTCTGGCCCTGGACCTGACAGAAGCTGTTTCCAGGACTGGACCAGGAAAGTCATGGGGCCACTGCACTTTTTTTGTTTTTAGGGCAATAAGGAGATTTTTAATTTACTTACAGACTTGAGATTTTGCATTTTTGTAGCTAAGGCCCTAAATTAAGCATTTTTATGTCCAAAAAGTAGTTTCTACATGTTTGCTGTGTGTTTTGTATAAAAGAGTGTGAATTTTCAGGGGTTTTTTTTTTCATCTCTATTTCTGGTCCTGTAGCTTTTATCACAGCCTCATGACACAACTACAGCAGCAGATTGTGAAATAACAGGTTGGACTGAACAAAAGGATCTAGAACACTTCATTAGGGGGTAAAAGGGGCAGTTTTAAAAGCAAGATTAAGAAAAAAATCCAGGCGAGGAGAAATGTACTAAAATTGCCCTGAGGTCTTCGGGGGGTAAAGAAGGGTATTATGATAAATTTACTTTTTGGAGCTTTCTAGTTTTTTCTAGTTTCTAGTTTTCTATAAGTTATAATGCTCCTCACCAAAAACATGTCTGAAGAGGTTTTAGGCTACGTTTACACAGAGCCGGGTATGTTGAGAAAGAAATAAATCCCTCCGTTTTACAAAATAACATCGTGCACACAGCACTGGTTTCAACAAGGTTTTCATTTACATGTACACAGGTAGTTTTTAAAAATGGAGCCATTTTCCTTCTTTGAACCCATCTTTGAGACGCAAACGGCGAAATTGCCTCTGGAAATGAATCTTTGAAGCAGTGATGACCGCGACATTTTAAAATTTTCATGCCACTCCTCCGGGACAACCACTTCATTTTCAAAATGATCCCACCAGACAGCGGCCGCCCAGGTCAGACCCAAAACCGATGGTGACTGGGTCTTCGCTCATTCGTCTCTGGTCATCGATATGAAACATCAGCTGTGTCTGCAAATGCAAACACATGAAAAGTGTTTGTGACAGAAGAAATGCGACTGCTGATTGTCGACTCCAGCAGCGGCGAGAGGCTCAAGCCACCAGAAGCAACAAGTGAAGATCGACTGAAGTGAAGAAGAAGAGAAACTGAAAGTTGTTGAAAGAAAATGGTTCAGGAATGTATTTGTTGGCGTTTTTCACAAAATATAATTCACTGGTAAATAAATGGGATTAGAAACGACATCGGCGAACAAGTCTTTTGTGCTTTGGCCTGTGCAGTGGGAAATCAACAGAGGGAAGTGTGAGGTGCTTATAAAGTTGTTTTCTAACGTTTCCAGACACTAATGAGTGAACCAGACAGAGCGTTTTGTTTGTTAGATTCGTGGCTGATGTCAGATGGGTTAAAGTGGTGTTAAGCTTCTTCACTGTGAAGCAAATTGGCGTTTTACGTGGAAGTTCAGAACTTGCCCCCATCACTACACTAGTTTGTTGCCTTGACAGACTCACTGCCACAGTGAAATCTCCACTGAGGAAACACTGATCTGTGCCGTTTTTTGGCTTCTGACAGAATTCCACCTCCTCTAGCAACGGACCTTAGCTTCAAACATGCCGGAGTTCTGCTTTAAGTGTCCACTGCAATGAGTTGATAAGAGCGAGTGGAGTAAAAGCTGAGTTTTGCAGTCACGGTAAACCTCAGACAATAAAATGCTTTCTAATGAGATGCAGACTGTAAATAAACTTACTCTGACCTCAAGAGCTGCTTGTGCAACACTTTGGGACCAGTCTAATAGTGTGTACAGGGCCTTAAAGTGCACTTTGTGACTCTAATCCACGAATAATCCCTTTATGCTTTTGCATGTTACATTTGAGCACACTTAGCCCCGCCCTCTGTCCTTCCCGTTTGACTGACAGCTGCTAACAACGCCCCCCCCGAGCGTACGTGCGGCCCGTGGATGAACTGTGCGTGCGCTGCGGCCCGGGGCCCTTGGGTGCTGTTGTGATACAGCGGCGTCGGTCTGTGGTTTGGGTGTTCTCCGTTTGGCGAAGCAAAGTGGGTGCAGTTTGAACAAAGACACTTTCCACACAAGCCTGTCGGTCCTGATCTGCGGTTTCACCTTTACAGAGGCTGATTCAACTTTTCCACTGACTCCTGCTAAGAGAAAACATGTCGGGGTTTGTCTGGTGCATGAGATTCAAGCTGCACTCTGGAACTTTTCGGTTGCTGCGTGTTTCTATGGCCTGTGAGCTACTTACAAAACAAAGTCAAAATGATCTACCTACTACAAGAATGTAAATCTCACATGCATAAGTTTTTATATAGATTTATTGAAATTTTATCTGACAAATGTTAATTTAAGATTAAAATAAGCCAAACTGTTCTGCACTGAAACACCCTGTGCCCCTTTTTGGACTCTCCCCCACAGTTTGAGGACCCTCCTTTAGGAGAACTTCCACTGGCACTTTACACAAAACTGTGAAGAAAGTGGGAAGGATTTTTAAACCTGTTTTTATTTACCTCTGTGAAGTCGCCCCATCAAACTCAAACCTACACAAAAATTGTGTCAATCGTTTGTGCTGCAAAAAGTTTCATTTGTGCTTCTTTAGTTTTGGAGAAATTAACGATTCTTTTATAGGTCAAATTGGGGTCAGCCCCACAGGAAGCTTCAAAATGCTCAAAAACATCCAAAATGGAATCAGTTGTTTGCACTTCGTTTGTGCTGCAAAAAGTTTTGTTTGTGCAATTCTGGTTCTTAAGATATTTGCAGTTTTATTTTGGGACAATGACGTCATCCAGCCCCTCAAAATGTTAAATCAAGCTCAAAACAGGCAGAAAATTATAGAAAACATTTGTATTTCGTTTGTGCTGTTTTGTTTTTCGAGTATATTTCTAAAATTATTCATTATTATTTCTGCGGTACTGATCGTTTTCGCCACAAGTTTTGCGGAGTTTGCTGCCGTCAGCTGAGCAGAAATGACGTCCTATAATTACCACAGAAATAATAATGAATAATTTTAGAAATAAACTCACACAAATGAAAATTGTCACAGCACAAAACAGCACAAACCAAATACAAACGTTTTCTATAATTTTCTTCCTGTTTTGAGGCTGTTTCACATTCTGAGGTTCTGGACGACGTCATCGGCCGAAAATAAAACTGCAAATATCTGAAGAACCAGAATGGTACAAATGAAACTTTTTGCAGCACAAATGAAGCACAAACGATTGACATAGTTTTTGTGGAGGTTTGCGTTTGATGGTGCGACTTCCTGGAGGTTCAGAAGGAGCCGAAAAAGCTGCATGGAGCACTTCCTGTTTGGAACACGGCGGCTAATGCGTTAGCTATGTCCACTGAAGTCAATTTCATTCCAAATCTCTGGGCCTTTGCACGTCAAATTGTCCGTTTTAGTTTCCGCTTTTGGCCCTTTACAAGTTGTTTTCTTCTAGTATTGTGTTGGTGCGTAGGCAAAGTTACGGGACTTAGTCGGGAATTAGTCTTCCATTGTGCACGTGACAGGCCCTCAACCAGAAAATTACACAGTGCAGCTTTAAAATGCCCGAGGTGCAACAAATAAGCGGCAGGTGAAGGATCCGACACACGCCTCAGAGATGTTACCAGGACATTAAACGTCCACAAACAGCAGGACGGGCTCAGACTCATTATCAATGTTCTAACGAGGACTGACAATTGTACGTCTGGTTTATGCAGATGTATTTTCCACAGCCTGACCCGTATTTAGGGGATTAGCTCATCGCACAACGCCTTTTGATTACAGTGATTTAACCTGCTCACTTTTGTAATTATGTTTTTCAGTTTGTTCCTAACAGCTCATAACTGGAGCGGCTCGATGTTAAGATGGAGCTTTGACAGTTTTCTATTGTGTGCCTGAAGACGAAGTGTTAGAACATGGCAGAAAGCGCCAAAAACATTACATAACCTGTTCCCTCATCAGAAACGTTCGGTTTTAGATGTCATCCACGTGTCTAATGAACTTTTCCACCTACAAGGCTCTGCGTCAAGGAACCATGCACCATTTCACACCGGTGTCCACAGAAAACACTGGGGGCAAGGGGGGTTAAGTGTCTTGCCCAAGGACACGACGACAGCATTCGTCTGTAGGAGCTGAAATCGCCCAATTTTGTTTAGACAGGTAAAAAACACTATCTAGATAAGTTAAAATGACTTAAATTAAGAACATTTTACTTTATTTACCGTATTTTCCGGACTATAAGCCGCTACTTTTTTTTCCCAGGCTTTGAACCATGCGGCTTTTAGTGCGAAGCGGCTAAATTTAGATTTCTTTCTTCCACCGCTAGGGGCGCTCTAACCGGAATTTCAAAAACAAGATAGACGAAGAAGAATATGCTACTTTTTATTTAGCAGATATAACACGCACGACATATTACTAACTGGTAATTATTTTCAAGTCCTCACCCCTTCATCATGAAAAGCACACGAAGGAGTTTGTATGATGCAAGTTTTAAGTTGAAGGCATCGATCTTGCTCCAGGAAGGAAACCGCTGTAGAGCCCTGCACCCGCGGGACCAACACAAAACAGTGCGGCGCGGGACCATGGATGTAATAAGAGCATCTGAAAGAACATTCTGAAAGCTTATTGCGGGCGCAGACGGTAGTGGCACTGAAGACTGCGGGAGTGGGACTGAATTGTGTCCCGCAGACCTCTACCTGCTGCTGCACGTAAGCTCGGCGTCAGCGGAGATGATTAAAGTGACTTGTGGTTTCACTGCACAGGAGAAATGAAGGTAAATCAATTACCGGTTCTTTTCTGTTTTTGACCTCGTTTTAATCAGCACAGTTGCTGCCGTGTTAAAAGGCACTGTTCAGAAAGAATCTGTTCAGGTACATAAATGTACATTTACAGTACAAAATCGTTCTGTATATGCAGTAAATATCTCATTTTTCAACATAGATATCAGCGGCTTATAGCCCGGTTGTGGCTTGTATAACTTTTTTCTTAATTTTTTTTTAAATAGATGGATGCGGCTTATATACCGGTGCGCTCAATAGTCCGGAAAATACGGTAAGTAGATTCATCTTGACAAGTGAAATGTCTGAAGTGTTTTTTTTTCCTTAATTCAAGAAACATTTGATTTGATTTCTTATTTTAAGTGCAAAAAGTTGTTGTTTTTCTTATTATTTTAAGTGTAGCAAGATGTATTTTCTTATTTTAAGTACAAAAATCTTACTGCACTAGCAAATAATTTTACTTGTCAAGTGAAATTTACTCAAATCATGGTAAAACTTTCTTAATCCAAGTCATTTTAGCTTGATTTGATTTTGTTTTTTGCAGTGTACTTTTTGTCTCCAGAAAAATTAATCCTAGGCGTGGGACGTTAACATGTTAATTATGATTAAATAATTACAAAGAAATTAATGCATTAATGAGGCCTTATCGACTTGTCAAAGCCTGATCTCCTCAGATCTCAGACGCTCAGCAAGTCCGGACCTGGTTAGTTCTTGGATGGGAGAGAACATCAGGCGCCACATGGGGGCATCAGGCAGAAAAACTGTCGCCGTTGTGTCCTTAGGCAAGACACTTCACCCACACACCCAGTATGAAAGTGGAGTGTGTGTGACTGATGGTGGTTGGAGGGGCCGATGGCGCAGATTGGAGCCTCACTTCTGTCAGTTTGTCCCAGGGCAGCTGTGGCTACAACAGGAGCTTACACCAGCGGGTCTGGAGTGAATGAACAATGCTCTGTAAATAATTCAGTGTAAATAATGCTGTGTAAATAATGCAGAGTAAATAATGCAGTGTAAATAATGCTCTGTAAATAATGCAGTGTAAATAATGCAGTGTAAATAATGCAGTGTAAATAATGCTCTGTAAATAATGCAGTGTAAATAATGCAGTGTAAATAATGCAGTGTAAATAATTCAGTGTAAATAATGCTCTGTAAATAATGCAGTGTAAATAATGCAGTGTAAATAATGTTCTGTAAATAATTCAGTGTAAATAATGTAGTGTAAATAATGCAGTGTAAATAATGCAGTGTAAATAATTCAGTGTAAATAATGCTCTGTAAATAATGCAGTGTAAATAATGCTCTGTAAATAATGCAGTGTAAATAATGCAGTGTAAATAATGCAGTGTAAATAATGCAGTGTAAATAATTCAGTGTAAATAATGCTGTGTAAATAATTCAGTGTAAATAATTCAGTGTAAATAATGCAGTGTAAATAATGCAGTGTAAATAATTCAGTGTAAATAATGCTGTGTAAATAATTCAGTGTAAATAATTCAGTGTAAATAATGCTGTGTAAATAATGCTGTGTAAATAATTCAGTGTAAATAATGCAGTGTAAATAATGCAGTGTAAATAATGCTCTGTAAATAATTCAGTGTAAATAATGCTCTGTAAATAATGCAGTGTAAATAATTCAGTGTAAATAATGCTGTGTAAATAATTCAGTGTAAATAATGCTCTGTAAATAATTCAGTGTAAATAATTCAGTGTAAATAATGCTGTGTAAATAATGCTGTGTAAATAATTCAGTGTAAATAATGCAGTGTAAATAATGCAGTGTAAATAATGCTCTGTAAATAATTCAGTGTAAATAATGCTCTGTAAATAATGCAGTGTAAATAATTCAGTGTAAATAATGCTGTGTAAATAATTCAGTGTAAATAATGCTCTGTAAATAATGCTCTGTAAATAATGCAGTGTAAATAATTCAGTGTAAATAATGCAGTGTAAATAATTCAGTGTAAATAATGCTCTGTAAATAATGCAGTGTAAATAATGCTCTGTAAATAATTCAGTGTAAATAATGCAGTGTAAATAATTCAGTGTAAATAATGCTGTGTAAATAATTCAGTGTAAATAATGCTCTGTAAATAATGCAGTGTAAATAATTCAGTGTAAATAATGCAGTGTAAATAATGCAGTGTAAATAATGTTCTGTAAATAATGCAGTGTAAATAATTCAGTGTAAATAATGCAGTGTAAATAATGCTGTGTAAATAATGCTGTGTAAATAATGCTGTGTAAATAATTCAGTGTAAATAATGCTGTGTAAATAATTCAGTGTAAATAATGCTCTGTAAATAATGCAGTGTAAATAATGCAGTGTAAATAATGCTCTGTAAATAATGCAGTGTAAATAATGCTGAGTAAATAATGCAGTGTAAATAATGCAGTGTAAATAATTCAGTGTAAATAATGCTGTGTAAATAATTCAGTGTAAATAATGCTCTGTAAATAATGCAGTGTAAATAATTCAGTGTAAATAATGCTGTGTAAATAATTCAGTGTAAATAATGCTCTGTAAATAATTCAGTGTAAATAATGCTCTGTAAATAATGCAGTGTAAATAATGCTGAGTAAATAATGCAGTGTAAATAATGCAGTGTAAATAATGCAGTGTAAATAATGCTGTGTAAATAATGCTGTGTAAATAATTCAGTGTAAATAATGCTGTGTAAATAATTCAGTGTAAATAATGCTCTGTAAATAATGCAGTGTAAATAATGCTCTGTAAATAATGCTCTGTAAATAATGCAGTGTAAATAATTCAGTGTAAATAATGCAGTGTAAATAATGCAGTGTAAATAATGCTCTGTAAATAATGCAGTGTAAATAATTCAGTGTAAATAATGCAGTGTAAATAATGCAGTGTAAATAATGCTCTGTAAATAATGCTCTGTAAATAATGCAGTGTAAATAATGCTCTGTAAATAATGCAGTGTAAATAATGCAGTGTAAATAATGCTCTGTAAATAATGCAGTGTAAATAATTCAGTGTAAATAATGCTGAGTAAAGCGTCTTTGTGACATATGTGCTATATAAAGAAACACTTAAAAATATGAATGCATTTTATCGCAGTTTGCCAAACAACATGGAAGGTTTGCAGTACAACATGTCGTGGTACGACAATTATACTGACGCACACAGTTCCTACTACAACCCATGGATGTATAATAAAAGCTGGATAAGCCCCGCCCCCTCTATCTGTTGGGAGGGGTGGTGGGGGTGGGGGGGTGGGGGGGCAATATGGCAAAAATATCATCATCACGAATTTTTAAAAAATAAAATCACAATTTCAATTTTATCACGATCTTAAATCAAAAAAGAAAAACACACAATTTATGCCAAAGAACCTTTCTAATAAATATTATAATAATTTAATAATAATTTAAAAAAATTGGTAAAACAAAATACATTGTATGAGGCTTTCTGAAAAATAACTCCTGGCCCGTTTATTGTGCGGGAGCTTCGTGCGGTTCTGAGTGTCGGGACGAGCCCGGAGGTTCACCCACGTAGAAGAGGCGAGTAAACGAGCTCCGCGACACGCAGGGCGAAGCGCAGAGCTCGGACACTGCCGCCATATCGCACTTCATGGTCCTGTCCACGGAGCTGCAGGAGGAACAGTTTCCCACTGCTGCAGTCTGGGGACCCGGGCAGAGAGTCGGGTCTGGAGGGCAAATAGTGCAGGTGTTTTATAAGCTCCTCTGATGTGTACGTAAAAAGAGGTGGAATCAATCTGTAGCGCTCGGTCATCAGTGTGTGTTGAACAGAGTTACAGAATGTGCCCAAGACAATCTCTACGATCTCTGCACTTTGGCAGATCGTCTACACGTTCTTATTCTTCACGATTTAATATTGTCAGATCGCACAGCCCTACCGCAGACTGACGTGTGGCCGGGCGAGGAACTGCAGCTGCAGCCCAGGAAAAAATCTCCCACAGAAGCACATTTTTTGAGAAATCAAACTGCCCGTGTTCGGCTGACAGGGCGTCCACAGCTTTGATAAAGGTCCGATTCTGTAGGAATTCTTTTGTATTTTTACAATATGAACTTTTTTTAAAAAAAATATCGTCAAAGCGCCTAAAAATCAGCTTTGTAAGAGTTCTCCTCGCCGCTATGATTGGTCAGAACTGCATTTCTGACGTCACACTTTGGGCTGCAAACAAGGAAGTAAATGCAAATAGAAGTAAAAATCTTTTTTAGGGTCAATGAGCACAGACCACTGAAAACAATACGCCGCCATCTTGGATTCATCTTCCAGATTTGATTACAGTTCTGTGCTACTACAGCGGAGCATGAAAGAGCTCTGGGTCTGCAGCTGCACGGGAAATTTCTATTCTTAAAGTTACTCGATGGAAGTATTGACAAAGATGTTGTTGATTTCATAACTGTGCAGAAAAGAGTTTCATGAGTTTTACCTTGAACTCGAAGCTGCAGAGACTGACCACGTCACTGTCGTCCCTCGTCTTCCTCTTCCTCCTCTGACAAACACACAAACGCAACATTTACACCGTCAGTCAAACCAGCGACGGCGCAATAATCGGAATATCGTCATATCGTATCGCCAAAAGTCTCAATAACACTGCAGGAAATCACAATACATCGAGTCTCTCTACAGATCTTTGTATTTAAGATTTTTGTGAAAACATTTATACTAAATATTAGTAAAAAACATATTACAAAAGAAATATTATCTGACAAATACAACGATGAGAAAGCATCTTTATTTTATTGAAATCATGTCTAAAGTATCCAAAAAAATGTGTTTCTTGTGTAAATTGCGCCTTGGAAACAATAGAACTCTCCACTTCCTGTGATTTTCATCATATTTTTCAACTTTTCTTCACCAATTGCTTCATAATTGGTGTAAATCTGTAATTATATAAATGTACAACAGGTTTTATCCCAACAAATTAGGTCAAAATTAGAGAATTTCTAAAACCATCATATACACCTTAAATTAAAAAAGAACTACATAAACCAGGAACTAAACCAAGACTAGACCAGGACTAGACCAGGAATTAGAGAAGGACTAGACCAGGACTAAACCAAGACTAGACTAAACCAGGAGTTAAACCAGGACTAGACAAGGAACTAAACGAGGATTAGACCAGGAACTAAACCAGGACCTAATGGGAAACTAAACCAGGTCTATATACCAGGCTATACCAGGATTTTTACCAGGACTAAACTAGGTCTAAACCAGGACTAAACCATGTCTACACCAGGACTAAACCAGGAACTAAACCAGAACTACACCAGGACTAAACCAGGAACTAAACTAAGACTAAACCAGGTCTACACCAGGACTAAACCAGGACTAGACCAGGACTAGACCAGGACTAAACCACGACTAGAGCAGGAACTAAACCAGGACTAAACCAGGAACTAAACCAGGACTAGACCTGGCCTATATCAGGAACTAAATCAGGACTAAACCAAGACTAGAGCAGGACCTATATCAGGGACTATAGTTCCTGATATAGTCCTGGTTTAGACCTGGTTTAGTCCTGTTTAAGTTCCTGGTCTAGTCCTGCTTTAGACCTGGTTTAGTCCTGGTTTAGTTCCTGGTTTAGTCCTGGTTTAGTTCCTGATCTAGTCCTGTTCAAGTTGCTGGTCTAGTCTTGGTTTAGTCCTGGTTTATAAACCAATAAACCAGGACTAAAACAGGGCTAAACCAGGACTCTGCAGACAGAGACACGTCCTGCATTTGTCTCAGTCTCAGTTCATGTCCTGGCCTCATGTGAAGCTCAGAATCTCCTCCCTGAGCTGCAGAGGCTGCACTAGCGCCAACTCAGGACTGACTCAGGACTGACTCAGGACTGACCCAGGATCAGCTGCAGGTTCTGGGCTTTAGACCGTTCAGATCAGAGAGACACTTTAGCAGGTTTTTCTTCAGTCTTTCTTGTACTTCACGTCGCGTTTACAGATTTCCACACTCCATTTGTTTTTATGGTGTGTGAAACCTGTTTACACCAGATGCCCCGCCCACAGAGGTGAGGACAAAACCACAAAACGCTCAAAGGTCGTCAGGTAATCGCGTTATCTGCAAATGGGCCGAGCGTGGAAGACGTGCGCGCCTGTTTAGCCTGATTATCAACAAAGTAAATCTGCCTCAAATTCATTTAAACACAAAAGCAGCACTTTAGCGAGAACAATTCTGGCTCTTTGTCGTACTTTGTTTTAAAATCCGCATGATAAAAATCCAGTGTGTGCTCATATGTTGTGTTAATTTGTTCAAAAGAGAAAGAGAGAAAAGATAAAAGTCGCTGTACCTGTTTTTTCCGTCTTAAAAACGTCAAAAACAGAATTAGTTCCTTTTAAAAATCGCAATTACTCAAAACACAATAATGCACCAATATGAATGTTGTTATAAATTATCAACGAACATCAGCTCAAATAATCCACTTCAGGCTTTTATTTTTGGGGAAATATTGCAGATTTTGTGTTTTCGGGCCTTAAAAAACAGATTTATGCCCCTAAAATTGCCTATACCTAAAATAAATCTTAAAAGTTAGATTTTTTAAAATATATTTGGACAAAAAACAAGTAGACAAAAGAGCTGTTGAAAGTATGAAAAAAGTTAATTTAGTCTTTTTTTTTTTTTTTAGAGCACTTTTATGTAGCAGAAATCGTTTGTGTCACAAAAGGTACGAGTGTGATAAAACAATCACAAAACTTTTGGCACCTAAAATGGCCCATATTTAAAATAATTCATGAACGTTTGATGATTTTTTTTGATATATTTGGGCAGAAGACAAGTGGACAAAAGATTTGAGCCACTGAAAGTATAAAAAAAACCTAATTCAGCCTTATTTTATAGCACTTTTATGGAGCGGGAACGTTTGTGTTCACTCAAACAATCCACTGCTTGGAAATATTGCAGATTTAGCGTTTTGGGGGCCTAAAGAACATAGATTTTTGCACCTAAAATAGCCGATATCTAAAAGAATTCATGAAAGTTTGGTGATTTTTTTATATATTTGGACAGAAGACAAGCGTACAAAAGACTTGAGCTGTTCAAAGTATTAAAAAATGTTAATTCCGTCTTATTTTAGAGCACTTTTGTGTAGCGGGAACTGTTTGTGTCATGAAGAGTGTGACCAAAAACAGAGGGTTAAACAGTTTACAGTCGTCCAAAAAACACTTCTTCCTCACTTTAGGCATTCAGAACGTCCTAATTCTTCGACACAATGAGTTTATAAACACTTTTCACAACTGTGGAGTTTCCCGTCGTGGTTGAACTAACAACAAATAGCATGCAAATCGCTCTGAAAAGTCCATTTTGTGGAATAAGTCTGACTCACAGCGTCTGTCAGTGAGGCTTGGAGCAGAGTATGTCTCGTTTCTATTCATTAAATTATAAAAAAAGAATAAAAAATCGTGACAAGTCAACCTAAAATTATAGAGCGATGGAACTAGATATGTTTTATACTCTGGAATATGATTAATAAGAGTCAGGTTTGTGGAGATGCGAGTCCGCTCAGAGTAAGGACGCATGATTTTCTACGTTTTTCAGTGCAATATATACAACCAAAATAAAAAAAAAAACATGTCTTATTATTATTATAGTTGTAAAAAAGTGGCGCAGTGTGGGTTTAAAGTCCTTT